>JAOXJP010010125.1:0-17852 GCA_025762735.1 Platanus orientalis | reverse complement strand
GAGACAGCATTTAGGGTTAACCCTAACCCATTTATTTTCGTGTTGGGTCATGTTGGGTTCACCGGTCGTGTCAAACATTGCCACCCCTACCTCTTACTAGTTTTGCTATGGTATCAAAAAGCACTTAAGGATGTTCTGTCAAGGATTTGGTGTCTAGGATGGTGTCCTGAACACCAACTGCCATCATATAGAATAAAATGCTATTCCATATTCAAAAAATGCATCACTCACCCATTTTATTTCATATGACGTCACCTGGTGTCCTGGGCACTAAATGATGGACAGAACATCCTTTCCCTTTGTTGTAGCACACAAAAGCATCTTCTGCTTCTCCAAGGTGAATCTGACATGCCAAGGATCCAGTGCCCTGGTGGTTGGGGCACCACTTCTCTAGAAAAGAGGTCTTGTTTTCAAACCCAATTAGCAGCACTTTGTTTACAGTAGTGCATTGACACTGCCTTTCCAACAAAGTATAGGGTAGTCAAGGACAGAGGATTTTCAGGGTGCCAATACCATATGGAGCAAATGTGCTGTTTCCAAATTTGTATACTCTCCCATGCTCCCAGAGACAAAGTTGGCACGTGATAATCCTACACATCCCAGCCTATGTGTTTGGGAGCTAGGGGGAGCGTATAAAATTGGGAGTAGAACACTTGCTCCCTTTTGGATACCATAAAAAATGCTCACCATTAATAAATCAGATCTCAATGCCCGGATCCAGACCCAACAGTAATGGATCGGGTCAAATCGTATCATCAGGTTCACTGATCTAGAAGCGTCAACGGTCTCCGCAAAATGGACTAGGAGCCCATTCAGGCTAGGACCCACATTAGCAGGGTTCATTCCTGGCTTACCAACACAAATCATAAGGATTTGAAGTTTGAACCCATCAACATAGAAGCAAAGAAATAGAAGAAGTTCAAATATAAATATAGATTCCCACCTCCCTAATTTATTGTATAAGAAGATATCTCATTTGGGTCCATCCATAGTCCCACCTTCACTACAAGTAGTAAACGAAAGCCCAACAGAAAAGCAAAAGAGAAACATAGGACATACTTAAATACCAACACTTCCCAATACCTAACACGATTGCCACCACTAATACTATTACTACATTAGAAATCCACCTTGAAATCTACGATAATATGACTAAAGTAGCTAGGATATATGGTGGTAGAAGTAGAACACCCTCCCCAAGTTGAATCTAGCAACTGGGGAATGGTGTACCACAGGTGCTGGCAACCTTCCTGGCGTTGGGAGAGCTGACGAACTTCTTGAGGTTTGGGTCCTTGAGATACTTGCAAAGGCATGGCCTTTGTTCCTTTATCTTTCCGCAACACGCCTTAGAGGGAGGAGTCGCGGATGTGATTGCACTCGCGCACGAGGCCAGCTGGGCTGCATTACAAGTGACCGCCATTGAGACGTGCGCTTCGCCCAGAAGCAACACGAGCACGACGCACAGTGCAAGGCTAGACGCTTTCATCTTCAGTCAGACAAGATGTCGAACACAGAGAGAGCAATTCAGAGAGGAGATGAAGAGAAAAGTCTTAAGATGGGTACATTCGGCTAGGCTTTCTTCACAATTTATAGATGGCGAAAGGTAAGAACCAATCAAAACACAAGGCAAATGCCTGGGAATTACATATTATTAAACTTGGATTATCTATGATCATTTTTGTTTAACTTTTTACCTTGAATATGAAAGGGGCCATGTTAATGACGCCAGTTTGGTGCGCCTAATCATGAATATGTCTAGCGTGGGGCATGGGGTTCATCACTCCTTTGAGATGTGATCAGTTGTTTTAATTATTTGTAATCATTTGTCCAAAGTTCTTGACCGGCAAAGTTTCGGATAAACATGCTTGAATACAGTAGACCCAAACCCGGGAAAAGGGGCAGGTTAACCGGGTTCACTTGTATTCTTTTACTTTTTTAGTCTAAGGTGGGGCATGTTGGAAAATGCTCAACTAATCAAGGACCCAGTTATAAAAATAGCTGAGATGGTTACCGGGTTGGGTCGGGTACAATATTCGAATTTCAATGGGCAATACTTTCTACCTAGGATAGGAACCCAAGTAAAATCCTTCACTCTTCTTCCTTTACTGGCATGAAAACCTTTTTTGGACAGATCCAATGATTAAAAGCAACCCTTCACATAAGGGTCCCCCTTGTGAATTACGAGCTTCTTTAATCTCCCAATGATTAATGAGAATGATGTTTAGCTCCACCATTCATCAATCATGACCATGCATTTATCAAGCTAGTTACAATTTGGAACATTGGATCGGTACTCCAATGGTGTCTACTTTAAGAGGGCTGGGCCTTGATTTATTGAGGATTGAGCCTGATTAGCCATTGAGAGTATTATTGATTGAGTAGTATTTGTGTGGCCTCAACAGTCGTGTATCCTAGTTGCATTGAACTTGTTTGGAGTCACTAAAGATGCAGGGGCCTAAATTTTATTTGAGGGATATCTTCATATATAAAAAGATGAAAACAATTCCTCTGCAATAAGCTTTAATTACATTAAATGGAAATCACCTACAGAATCAACTGGTTAAAAGTGGACGTACATTTAAGTCTACAAGGAAACACATGTATTAAAACTCCCACGCAATGTTGTAATTCCAATTTACTAGTATAGATGCCGTTCTTTGAGGGTAGCTTCCATTTAATGTCATTTAAGCTTGTTGCAGAGGATTTACTTTCTATGAGATAATCGTAAGGTGAATTATGGGAGCACCGATGACGATGATGCTTCCTCTACTGTGTTTGATCCTCTCACATTACCCACCTTTCTCATCCCATTCCAAGCTATTTAATCATGTTAGAAAAGGTGCCAAAAACAAAAAACAAAACAAAAGAAGTGTAAATAACCCAGACACAAGACCAATCAAATTGTTTACATCCATGATTTTGCACTGATTCCACTATGTTCAACAGAAAGCAATTACTCTTGAAAACAAAACCTCTGCAACAAGCTTAAATAACAGTAAACGGAAATTGCCTTAAAAAAAACGATAGCTGATTAAAAGTGGACCCACATTTAAGTCTACAAGGAAACACATGTATTAAAACTCCTACCTAATGTTATAATTTCAGTTTATTAGTATAGATGCTGTTCTTTGAGGGCAATTTCCATTTAATGCTATTTAAGCTTGTTGCAGAGGATTTATCATGGATGTAAACAATTTGGCTGGTCTTGTGTCCGAGTTATTTACACTTGTTTTGTTTTGTTTTTTTTTGGCGCCTTTTCTAACATGATTAAAAGGCTTGGAATGGGATGAGATAGGTGGACAGTGTGAGGATATCGAAGCATCATCGTCGGTGCTCGGAATGGAATGAGATAGGTGGACAATGTGAGGATATCGAAGCATCATCGTCGGTGCTCCCACAATTCAACGTACGATTATCTCATGGCATGCTAAAGAAAAAAGAGAAAGGAAGCATGCCTTAACTTGGGCCACTGGCACATTCATCTCAATGAAGACTCTTTCCGCATTTTTGGAAAATATTGTCAACAAGTCAAAGCATGAGAGACCCATTATGAAACGTTCTTTTATCTCCTTGGCGTCGACGCTTCTGATGCCTTTCGGTGATTTGATGTGACTCTTATCTCAAGCTCATGCGGAATGATGATCAATCTGGTCTACTGTTACAAGTTTTCATAGCCAAATGATCAGCTGTAGGAATTTTTGCTATAGCTTCTTGTAGCATGATCAAAAGATCACAAAAAGACAAAAACCCATGTTAAAAACAAAATACCCATGCTTTTTTTCATGCTACAAAAAGCTACAGAAAAATATGCTACAGCTGATCATTATTGTACCTTTGTGGTCCTTCCTATCTGCCATTTGTTCGATAGATTTACTCCCCCACGCCGTAGATTTTTCGACATTGAATTAGTGTTGATGGAATTGTACTTATTTGAAATTTGGGCAACTATCATTTTGCAGATGGGTTTCCCAGCAAAACTGAGCATTTGGCCAGAATTCTGTGTCGATAAAATAGACAAAATGGACTTGTATGATTGTATCCTTGCGCTACCTTACAGTGTGTCACAGTGCACCACAGACACAAAGGTGGTGGAGCCCATACACTTTTTGTATGGGCCCCACCGCTCTTTGTGTCTGTGGCCCACCATAAGGTGACGAAGAGGATACGGTTCCAGACAAAATTAGATTCCTTGTTTTGCTTGGAATAATGGGATAATTAGGGGCAATGGTTAGATCTTTAAAATCAACTTTAACACACATAAAAACACCTTGTATTGGCATTTTTAAAATCAACTTTATTCTACCTTGAAAACTTTCTTTTTATTTTTTATTTTTTATAAGAAGGCCTTGACACCAATTTTATAGTTAAAAAGCAACCCCCTCGTCATAAATCTCAACCAGGGTTTCTTTTGGGTGATCATAAATGACAACCAGTTTAGTGAACTAGTCGCCAAATTTTGAGTAACTCTCTCCAAAAACATGTGCGACTAACAATTTGTTGAGCAATTAAGTGAATTAAATGGCCAAATTAGGCAGCCAATTTGTCATTTAAAATGTATAAGAAATGAATGGGTCCTATAGATTGTGACTCTTTAGGATGATAACCAGTGCTCTGCCTGCAGGTGGGTGGAGACCCAGTTTGTTCTATACTTTCATTGAAGCCAGTTCTTGCAATTACATGTGATGGCTAATGAATCTCGATAAAAGTGGAAGACAAAGCATATCTTGGGAATTTCTAAAGAAAAGATACATCTCCCACAGACCAAGGTGAAGAAAGGATTTGATTTCACTTTACCTTGAAATTTGAGTCAAAAAATGAAGGCTTGACTTAATGATAGAGATTCGTATTCTTATCGTAGAACTAAAGAAGAGTGTAAATGAGATAAAAACATACCTAGAGTGAAACCTAGTACTTCAAAGGTTAAGCCATGCACCTTTGGGGTGAAGACTAGAGGATGAAATCGTATGCACCACGCCCCCTGATGGGACACTCCGGGGCAGAATCAATTCACTTTTTGGAGGTTTTTGATTCCCCCTCCTAAGTGTCCCATGGGGGGGTGGGGTGTCGCACTTGATATCAGACCGAAGACTAGAGGTTGAAGCTTTTGACTCAACTCATACCATTGCATTTCAAAAAATAATAATAATCTTTTGAAACCAATTATTAAAAGCCTAATAACAGAATAACTGTATCTAATGTTTTTTTTTTTTTTTTATCATTGTTCTATTATTGTACATTATTTAAGTTAGAACAAGGAAATACTCTACTTTGATCCCTTTTCTTCTAATCAATGGGATGTGTAAACTAGGATTGAATCAAGTACGTAACTTTAATTCACGTCACTCAAGTATGAGATCTATTCTATTACAAAAAATAAAGTGACATCAATCTTCATTTTAACTTTTTCTTCTTAATATAGTTTTAATAACTGCACAAAATATCTGATCAACAAGCCCTACGGCTGTTACGACACGATGTATCGAATCAGGTAAGTATTTCTTCTCATTCTTAGGCCTTCAAGAATAGATTCATGCAGTTTAGTTGCGAATATCTGAATAGGATAAACCATGAATGTCATTGGTTTAGAACAAAACAATTAGAATAAAGCCTGATAAGCAATATGTCAAACTATAAAATGCTTAGCCCAAATGTGCAATTAGCCGATACTCTTTTTTCTTCCGATAAATGCCTGTTACTTTTATCGACAAGCCGAAATAGGTGATTACTAAGGTTTCCCATCACCTGATAGTGATCTTATGGTTTGGCACATCAGTTGAATGACAAACACCTAAGGCCCACCTAACAGAATTCTAAGTGGATCCAAAGTTTAATGAAAATTTAACCAAATACGCTGGTTTCATCTAATATATATGGTACTTTCACAAGCTTTATTCTGTTGCAAGTTCAAATTAACTATCTAACATAAAAACTTCATTTAACACACATTTCGAAATATGACAGCTAGATCAAGATGAACTAGAAAAATGTAGAAAGTGGTTAAGTAGTCTTAATCCCATCACGGGTTAATAATAATGAACAAAGTGAAAGAAACCACTGTACCAAATGCTCCAACCTTGATTAAGCTAAAGTCACTCTTTAATCTTCACTAGTGCTTTTGCTTTGATTTTCTTTTTTCTTTTTTTAAAACCTTTCATTCATTTTTCACTTTCTCGTTTGCCAAAGAGATTAGAGCACACATCATTCAACAGTGCTGCAGTAATGTAATGATAGGTTCACGATCACGACCACCCTTAGTCTTCTTTCACTCATGACCCACCTCTCGCAGGCCACAATCCCAAATTTTCTTATAGAATCTAATTCGGTGGTTTAGTCTTAATAATTAAAGTCTTCGAATTTTATATTAGTTTACGTGATTTTAGTATGCCCATAATGATAAGCTAAAAGCATGCATTCCAAATTTATTGAACCCTTTTTGCCCAAGTTGGCAAACATTGATCTCTAGCAATTATACTGTACTGGTGTGCAGAGACTTCACTAATTATATGTCATGACCATATGATTAATCACATTCTCTTCAATAGAGAAGAGCAATAACTAATCTAAAATTAGTTGATGTGATTTATTTAATTAAATCAAATATGGGTACACTAGATCTTTATGGAACCTATATATCAAATGATGGATTCACCTCATCTCTACAAAACTCTAACAAGTGTAATGGTAATCGATGGTAGTACATGTGCAATGCTATAAGTTGTGCTCGGGCCCTCCACTGGTAACATATAACTTACAATTATGAGTAAATATAAAGGAGATCAGATTCAAAGGGACATACGCATGTAGTGCAGTGTGTGACCCACCTCTCAATTTGGGATTGACTTGGATATCTCGCATGCCAAAACCCTGATTGGATTATTGTAATCAATTGGTTTTTCATAGAAAAAGAAAAAACAAAACTAATTGGGAATGGATTTGAATCATCTTCTCTGGAGCACTCAGGATCCTTTACTGTAGTTAGCGTCCTACAGGGGTCTCTACAGTGCAACACGTACCCAAAAGAAAAAATCACCTGCCCAAATTTGACTATAGTAGAGGGTCATCAGTGATATAACCAATCAACACTTGACATGATACTTAACAAAGGGTGTTTGTGATTACCCATGAATCCATGGAGTTTACAGTAAATAGGTAGCAATAAGTACCTGTGAATTTATTAAATTACCCTTATTCAGGATCACGTTTAGGGCTGCAAATTGGACTAGGTTGGGCCGACCTAACTTCAGACTGGCTGAGTTTGGGCCCACCTTTTATGCCCAAATTTTTATTCCGGCCGAGTTCAAGCCCCAAAGTATTAGGTACGAACACCTTAGGTCAGTCAAGGTCAGTATGGCATAAGGGGCCAACACATCAGCACTGAAAAGTGAAAAGCATCCCAAAAAAGTGTAAATCATTTTATTGGTGCTGATGTGTCCACCCCTGATGTCATACTGACCTAGGTCACACAGGGGCGGTCATACCAAATCCCAGCTGAGTTCAAGCAAGCTCAGTTTCAGCCTGAAATAGTTAACAAATAAGATTTTTATTTGGATGTTGATATTAAGCCTTTATTTTATTTTATTTTTTGTTTTGGGTTTATATACTTTTAACAAAATTTACCATCATCAAATAATTCAATGTGTCAACTGTTCAAAAGGCCTATATAATATGCATTTAGTGGTAATTATGGGCCTAAAACTAGTCTTGTAACACCCTGTATTATGCTTTAAGGGTAAAAAAATAATTTTATTTTTTAAGGGTAAAATTGTTATTTTACATGTTTAAACAGATCATAGAATGATTTATGAACCCATCGGACCAAGTTAGAAGTGTAAGACCTGTGTTAGGTCTCAAACCTATCAAATTTGAAAGTAATCCTAATTTTAAATTTAGGGTATCTTTGCTGGCTCACTTAAGTAAATCTTGAGAGAGTTGAGAGTCATGCCATAACTTTATGGAAATATCTAGGAGTCTATTATCTAGAAAAACAAACGATGTGCAATTACGAGTTTTTTAGAGGAAGTTATGCTCATTTTATCACGAGGTATCTGTGTTGATAGACCCACAGATTTGGGATAACTTCTTAGGCACACCGACACCAATCCCAAGTGAATTATGGGATGACCCATATACCTTTGGAAATATCTTTAAGTCTAATTTTCAATACAATAAATGGAGATCGATTATGAGTTTTGTAGAGAAAGTTATGAGCAATTAAGAACAAGAGGGTAAAAGTTGAGAAAAACCCATTTGGATCGATCTAAATTATTTGTATCAATCCAAGATCGAACTAACCACTCTCGGGTCTTAGAAAAGTGTAAAAATTGTGTTGGATCGATTCAAATGACCCAGATTACAATGTTTTGAGGCAAAATCGATTTTTCTTCATTTTGTGGAATATGAGACCCCCCAACTCGACCTAGAACCCTAATGACCTCATTTTACACCAAAAGAGAAAGAGTTAGAGAAGTTTAAGTAATTTGAAAGCTAAGTGTGGAAATTCTTCCCTAATTAGGTAAGTTCCTCTTCCAATCTTGTAAATATGCTAGATTAGACATTTTTTCCTAGATCTAGCCTGAGTAAGCATGGATTTCTATTTCTTTATCTAGGTTAATATATTTTAATAATGAAATGTTTTGGTTTCTTTTAGAGAAATAAGGGGTTAACAAAGACAAAAGGATTTTGAATGAGGATCCTCTTGTGCATTGAAGGTTTGAGTTTTTGGTGAATGGATATATTGTTTATACTGCACTTTTCATTACTAGGTTCATAGAAATATGATTCTATTCTATGTGTGCTAAGATTTATAAATTCTAATATCTATGATAATGGTTTGTGAGTTTGATATGTTGCTTATGCATACTTTCCTTTCTTAGGATCTTAGATTTGATGTTTGTGGGTTATATTTTGGTGGATCATTTCTATTTCCTTTGAGGATGTTGATTTCTTAGAGATTGATTATGATTCCTTGATATGAACATATTGGTTAGTGCTTTCTTGTTGGTTTTCGTGATGTTCTTGGATTAATAACTTGTGATAATGTGAATAGAGCTTTGTGAGATAGTTATGATAGTCTCTATTCTATGTGATGAAGTTTAAGAGCTTGCTTTACTTGTGATGTAGGGGGTGAAAGGTTTTTATGGTGAAGATTGGGTTTTCCCTTTGGTTTCCTTTGAATTCCTTAAATCTTGCACTACATGCTAAATAAAATGTCTCTAATAGATTTTTTATACTATACACATGTTTTTTGGATTTTTTTAATTCCTTGCATAAGCCTAATGTCTCTTACGATAGTTTCTCTCAAATATATATTGGCTTATGACAATTTGTAATGCTCTATTGGCTTCCTATATTAGTCTATTATTCACTTTGATATGTTTCATTTGATTCATGTTATACCATGATGAATTATGCTAATTTTATTAATCCTTATGTGACCACGTTACTATGTACATTATATAATATCTCTTAGTAGCATATGCTTGTTATCATAGGCATGGTTTACTCCGATATTTTTATGTGGCTCTTTACATAAAAGTCTACGTAAGTTTTTGAAAATGATTTGAGACATTGGTTTTTAACCTATATAAATTGTCTTAAAATGATTTTATATCCATGAACATTCCTTATACCTTTAGTTATGGGTTAAACACGTTTACTTGAATATTAGCATTGACTCATTTCATTTGATCTTTTACTACTTCCTTGGACTCTTCATGAGATGAAATATGTAAATATTTCGAATGGTATGATTATGTAGTATCTACCTTATTTTATAAAACATAGTTTTGGATGTGAGGACTTGATATGATACCCCTATGTAGGAATATGCATTATTAGGCCCAGAGAACCCTAAGTGGGTTGGTCCTTATAACTTTTATATATGTGTATGCTTTTTATGACCTTGGAGAACCTTAAATGGATTAACTAGATGTAGCCCTATAGACCCTTATGTGGGTTGCCCCTTGTGGGCTCGGAGACCCTTTTGTGGGTTGCCTTTCATGGGCCCATAGACCCCATTGTGGGTTAGCCTTTATGGCTTCAGGTACCCAATCACCAGATCACATTAATAGGTGAAGATGACCCTAATGACCCAATATATATGATACAATATACTATGTCGGAGACCCTTATTTGTGTTATATATGGTATGCTTTGTTGGAGACCTTATATGGTTTATATATTATATGTTTTACTAGAGACCTTACATAGTTTATATGATTTGCTTTGTCAGAAACCTTTTATGGTTCATTTACACTTAGATATGATATGTGGTGGGACACTATTGTGATTTGCAAGTGGCACATACACAACTGAGCATGTGCACATAGTACTTTAGTATGTGGCATATAACATGTAGTATATACATGATTCAGTTTGATCTACTTTAGATATTCTTGCGATTATCTTGTGACCTGTGTGTACTTAAATCGTAGAAAGGATGCATGTTTAACAGACTTGGTGTACTCTTATTATTGTTTTGATTCTTTAGTTATCTTGATTATTTCTATTTGTTACTATGATTATCTTTAATTTCTTTTAATGTCGTATAAACTGCATACCCTCCCATTAAGCTCATCAAGCTTACCCCAATTAGCACCACCCATAGATGCATAGGCATACAGGTTGGACTACGTCTTGGGACAGATGAGGGATAGTTGAAAGTTGGGCGATTGGCCTTGTTATTTAGTTTTTATTTTGGTTGTCTTTAGACTTCATTTTACTAAGATGAGATGACTGTATATGTGTGTATATGTATGTATGTATGTATATGTTCTGGTGCACTTATTAGATTGTGTCATTGATTTTACTATTTTGCTGTGATATGATATGTTGGAAATGAACTTAAAAGGATATTATTTATGGACACATAAGGATAAAGAATCAAATTTATATGAGAAATGATGTGATAAGGTAAGAGGGTTAATGACCCACTCCAAGCACGTTGGTCTCCCCGTGTGAGAAACGGTTCGAGGAGGGTCATTCCCATGTCATGGATCCAAACCCAGCCCACTTCATGGCCTTGAGATTTGGGTTGTGACAACTTGGTATCAGAGCCTATGTTTATAGATTCTGTAGACAATCTAAGCTTTTGAAGTTAAGGATTATGTTTGTAGACAAGTTAGCGGAAATGTCTGAGGATTGATTAATTAATCATGTTTGATGTTTAACATTTGAAGATTTTAAATATCTTAACATTATGTTAAAGAATTATTGGAATTTAGTACTAAGGGTATTGTTTGTCTTATTTTAGGGGGTTAATTATGGCACTGAGAAGAGGTACTTGATCAGATTCATCCACCAATACACCGTCAGAGAATGATATTCTGGCAGGAGTGATTGGTGTGATTAGGGAGTTGGCCGATGTGGTCAAAGAGCAAATGACCCACAGGGAACAACCCTGAAAGAGACTGGCTAGAGAGGGCAATGATATTTATGAGCGGTTTCACCATGTGTGATTGCTAGAGTTTATGGGGACTTTTGGCCCCATGGAGGCTAATAACTAGATTGCGTAGATCGAGAAGATCTTTGCTATCATAAAATGCTCCTCAAAGCAAAGAGTATCACTCGATGCTTTTGTGTTGAAGGGCGAGGAAAATCATTGGTGGTAAGCTACCCAGGACACCCTCACTCATGATGTTGCTGTGTTGCCCACTTAGGATGTGTTCCTTCATGCCTTCCGCCAATATTTTATTTTAGAGGGATATAGAGACGAGAAGATGGTTGAGTTCCTTGAGCTCACCTAGGGTAGCAAGATTATTCTCCAATATAAGGAGAAGTTCATTGAGTTGGCCCATTTTACACCACTGATAGCGGGAGATGATGAGACCAAGGCCAAGAAGTTCTAGAAGGGACTTAGGACTGTTATTTGCACACGGATGACCACTTCTTGTTTAAGGACCCTTGCCAAAGTTGTTGAGACTGTGCGACTAAATGAGCGTAACTGTGATGAGCTCACTAAAAGCCATGATAAGGGCATGAAACACCCTCAACTTACAAGACCGAGAAGTGTAGAGAACACTAATAGAACTAGCATGATTAAGATGTCAAGGCAGATTGATTCCAGACCACAGTGCCCGAAGTGTGGTCGCCTCCATGCTAGAGCTTGCTAGATACCGGTGATTGCTTCTAGTGCGGTCAGGTTAGTCACATTGTCCATGACTACCTAGAGTAGAAGAATCAAACAACTATGCCCAAGTAGGCGAAGTAAAAGGCCAGAGTTCCAAGGCATGTGTATGCCATTACTTAGCAGGATGCCCAGGCATCCCTGTCTGTTGTCATAGGTACACCTTCCCTATTTGATCATGATGCACAAATCTTAATTGATCGAGGATCCACCCATTCTTTTATTGCTTGTCACTACATGAGACATGTTGATTCATTGCCTGAGTTGTTAGATTTTGTCCTAATCGTCTCCACACTATTAGAGAAGACCATGCTGGTAGAGTTGGTATGTAGGTCTTGCATATTCAGGATTGGGGATAGAAAGTTGTATGCAGATTTGATTCTACTTGATGTGAAGGACTTCGATGTGATTCTAGGAATGGATTGGTTAGAAGCATACAATGCCACCATCCATTGTTACTTGAAGGAGGTAGTATTATATCTACCTAGTCAGCCTGAATTCTCTTTCTAATGAGTAAAGCACGGCTCATTTTTTAGTGTGATCTCTATGATTCAAGCAGATAAACTTCTTTAAAGAGGTTTCCAAGGCAATTTAGCTTATGAAGTTGATAACCAAACCAAAGGGACGAAGATCGATGACATCTCAGTCGTTAGGGACTTTGTTAACGTATTTTCAGAAGATCTCCCTGGCTTGCCTCCTAACTTAGAGATTGAGTTTTCCATCGATTTAGTCCCTGATACCACACCTGGTCTATAGCCCCCTACCATATGGCACCGACAAAACTGAAGGAATTAAAGATACAGCTTCAAGAGTTGCTTGAAAAGGGCTTCATTCACCCAAGTGTGTCACCTTGGGGTGCACCGGTACTCTTCATGAAGAAGAAAGATGGTTCGATGAGGTTGTGCATCGATTATCGACAATTGAATCAATTTACTTTGAAGAACAAATACTCATTGTTGAGGATTGATGACTTGTTTGATCAGTTGCAAGGTGCTAAGGTCTTTTCAAAGATCAACCGTAGATCGGGTTACCATCAACTCTGAATCAAGAAGGAAGAATACCGAAGATGGTTTTCTGCACTAGATATGGACATTATGAGTTTTTGGTTATGTTTTTTGGGTTGACAAATGCCCCTATTGCTTTATAGACTTTATAAACCGTGTGTTTAAACCTCACTTGGACACCTTCGTGGTTTACTCTAAGAGTCTAGAAGAACATGAGGAGCATTTGAGGATTACACTACAGATCTTGAGGGAAATAAAGCTTTATGCGAAGTTCAATAAATGTGATTTCTAGTTGGACAAAGTTATATTTCTTAGCCATGTGATCTCCAAAGATGGAATTTTTGCTGATCCTAAGAGATAAAGGTCGTAATGAATTGGTCAATACTGACGAATGAGCATGAGATTTGTAACTTTTTGGGTTTAGCTAACTACTACAGGAGGTTTGTTGAGGGTTTTTCGTGCATTACAAGGCCTTTGACAAAACTGACCCAGAAGAATGTAAAGTTTAAATGGAGTGGGGCATATGAGAAGGGCTTCCAAGAGTTAAATGACCGACTAGTGTCTGTACCGGTTCTCACTTTACCTTCGGGACCCAGAGGTTATGTTGTGTATTGTGATGCTTCAAGGCAAGGTTTAGGTTGTGTGCTTATGTAACATGGAAAGGTAATTGCATATGCCTCTAGACAACTGAAGTCGTATGAATTGAACTACCCCACATATGATTTAGAATTGGCTGCAATTGTGTTCACTTTGAAGATTTGGAGACATTATCTCTATGACAAGACATGTGAGATCTACATGGACCACAAGAGTCTGAAGTATATATTCTCACAAAAAGATTTGAATCTCAAACAGAAGCAGTGGATGGAATTGATAAAGGACTATGATTGTACCACTCCACCCTGGTAAAGCGAATGTTGTGGCTGATGCGTTGAGTAGGAAATCATTGAGCTCATTGGCTTGCTTGATTGTGGAAAGAACGTCTCTTTGTGATAAGCTAAAAGAGATGAATGTGGACCTTCATGTGAATGAGTTGAGTGTACTTCTTGCACACCTTATAGTGCAATCCATTATCCTTGACAAGGTAAAGGGCACTTAAAAGGTGGATCCTTAACTTATGAAGATTATGGATGAAGTAAGAAGTGATCCTCGGACAAACATTTCTCTTCATAAAGATGGTTCATTGAGATTTGACAACCGCTTATGTGTTCCAAATGATCCTAACTTGAAAATGAAGATTTTAGACGAAGCTCACCATTCTACCTATGTTATACATCTTGATAACATAAAGATGTATCATGACTTGAAGGGCTACTATTGGTGGAGCGAGATAAAGAGAGAAGTTGAAGAGTTTGTGGCTAGTTGCTTGACATGTCAATAAGTTAAGACTGAACACCAAATACTAATCAGACTTCTACAACCATTAGAGATTCTAGAATGAAAGTAGGAACACATTTCCATGGACTTTGTCATGGGTTTACCTAAGACAAGTAAAGGATTCGATGTTATTTGGGTGATCATGGATAGATTGACAAAGTCTGCCAATTTCTTGCTGATCTGAGTTACCTACTCTTTGGATAGGTTGACACAGCTTTATGTTGATGAGATTGTGTGCCTACATAGTGTTCTAGTTAACATTGTATCCGACAGAGACCCAAGGTTTGCTTGTAGATTTTGGAGAGGGTTGCAAAATTCTATGGGAACCAAGCTATGTTTTGGCATGACTTTCAACCCTCAGACTAACGGATAATTTAAGATAACTATTCAGACTTTAGAAGACATGATAAGGTTTGTGTTGTTGATCTGAAATGTAGTTGGGATGCTCACCTACCATTCATTGAATTCGCCTACAATAATAACTACCAAGCTAGCATCTAGATGGCTCCTTACAAGGCCTTAAATGGTAAGTAATGTCAGTCCCCAGTATGTTGGGATGAGGTTGGTGAGAGGAGGATTCTCAGACCGAAACTTGTCCAAGTGACTACTGAAAAAATTTGACTTATTCTTGAGAGATTGTTGATGGCATAGAGTTGACAAGAGAAGACATGACATTGAGTTCAAGGAAGGTGACCATGAGTTTCTCAAAGTGTCGCCAACAAAAGGTGTGATGAGATTTGGGAAGAAAAGCAAACTTGACCCGAGATTCATTGGACCTTTCTAGATCTTGAGGTGAGTTGGTGACCTCACTTATGAATTGGCTTTATCCCCAGACTTATCACATATGTACCACATTTTCCATGTATCCATGTTGTGAAAGTACTTGCATGATCTTTCTCACATCCTTGAGTATGAGCCGCTTCAAGTTCGTGAGGACCTTTCATATAAAGAACAACCATTGATGCTTCTTGACTATAAGATACAAGTGCTATGGAATAAGGTTGTCCCTTATGTGAAAATCTTATGATGCAATCATTTCGAAGAGAAGGCCACATGGGAAGGAGAGAATGAGTGGAGAACTAAGTACCCAAATTTGTTTCATCACCAAGGTACGCATATTAAATTCAGGGATTGGATTTTTATAAGGAGGGAGGATGTAACACGCCATATTATGTTTTAAGGGTAAACTGGTAATTTTATCCTATCACATGTTTAAACAGATCATAGAATGGTTCATGAACCCATTGGACTAAGTTAAAAGTGTAAGACCCATGTTGGGCCTCAAACTTGTTAAATTCAAAAGTTATCCTAATTTCACATTTGGGATACCTTTGCAGGCTCACTGACACAAATCACGAGAGAATTGGGATCACACTATGCCTTGATGGAAATATGTAGGAGTTTATTTTCTAGAAAAATAAACGATGTACAATTACAAGTTTTCTATAAGAAGTTATGCCCATTTTACCAAGAGGTGTCTGTGTTAATAGGCCCATAGATTTTGGGTAACTTCCCAGGCCTATAGACACCAATCCTTAGTGAATTATGAAATGATCTATATACCCTGAAAAGATCTTTAAGTCTAGTTTCCAACACAACAATCAGAGATTGATTCTGATTTATGTAGAAAAAGTTATGAGCAATTAAGTGTAAGAGGGTAAAAGTTGAGAAAAACCTATTTGGATCGATCCATGATTGAACCAGCCATTCTTGAGTTTTAGAAAAGTGTAAAGGTTGTGTTGAATCGATCTAAATGACCCAGATTGTGATTTTTTAAGGCAAAATCGATTTTTCTTTATTTTGGGGAGTATGAGACCCCCCAACTCAACCCAAAACCCATAAAAATATTTTAAAGAAATCTTAATGACCTCATTTTACACCAAAAGAAAGAGTTAGAGAAGTTGAGGGAATTTAGGAGCTAAGTGTGGGAGTTCTTTCCTAATTAGGTAAGTTTCTCTTCTAATCTTGGAAATATGCTAGAGTAGACATTTTTCTTCCTAGATCTAGCTTGAGTAAACATGAATTTCTATTTCTTTACCTAAGTTTATGTATTCTAACAATGAAATGCTTTGGTTTCTTTTAAAGGAATAAAGGGTTGGCAAAGGCAAAGGGATTTTGGAGGATGACCCTTTTGTGCATTGAAGGTTTGAGCTTTTGGTGGGTGGATATGTTGTTTAAACTACACTTTTCCTTCCTAGATTCATAGAAATATGATTTCATTCTATGTGTGCTAAGATTTGTAAATTCTAATATCTATGAGAATGGTTTGTGAGTTGGATATGTTGTTTATGCACACTTTTCTTTCCTAGGATCTTAGATTTGATGCTTGTAGATTATACTTTAGTGGATCCATATCTATTTTCTTTGAGGATATTAATTTCTTAGAGATTGATTATGATTCCTTGATATGACCATGTTGGTTAATGCTTTCTTGTTGGTTTCCATGATGTTCTTGGATTAATGAATTGTGATATTGTGAATAAAGCTTTGTGGGATGGTTAGAATGGTCTCTATTCTATGTGATGAAGTTTGTGAGTTTGATTTACTTGTGATGTAGGGTGTGATAGGTTTCTTATGGTAAATATTGGGTTTTCTTTTTTGGTTTCCTTTGAATTCCTTAAATCTTGTACTATACATGCTTGACAAAATGTCTTTTATAGATTTTTTATACTATATACATGTTTCTTAGATGTCTTTTGATCCTTTGCATAAGCCTAATGTCTTTTATGATAGATTCTCTCAAATGTATGTTGGCTTATAGCAATTTGTGATACTCTATTGACTTCCTATATTAGCCCATTACTCTCTTTGGTATGTTTTATTTGATTCATGTTATACTATGATAAATTGTGCTAATTTTATTCATCCTTATGTGGCCACGTTACTATTTACATCATATGATATCTCTTACTGGCATATGCATGTTATCATATGAGTGATTTACTCTAGGATTTTTGTGTGGCTCTTTACATGGAATTCTACGTGAGTTTTTTTCAAAGGATTTGAGACACTTGATTTTTAATCTACATAAACTTTTTCTTAAAATGATTTTCCATCTATGAGCATTCATTATGCCTTTAGTTATGGGTCAAACACTTTTACTTGAATATTAACATTTGACCCCTTTTATGTGATCTTCTATTACTTCCTTAGACTTTTCATGGGATGAAACATGTAGATATTTTGAATGGTATGATTATGTAGTATTTACCTTATTTTATAAAACATGGTTTTGGATGTGAGGACTTGATATGATACCCCTATGAGTGAATATGCCTTATTGGGCCCAGAGATCCCTAAGTGGTTTGGTTCTTATGACCTTTATATATGTGTATGGTCTTTATGAC
>JAOXJP010010114.1:0-17853 GCA_025762735.1 Platanus orientalis | reverse complement strand
TTATGGTATTTGAGGTTATTTTGGTCCAAAGGACTTAATTTTTGTAAGACCTAGCCATGGGATGCTCTATAAGAGCAACCCCACGCCCTTCTTTATTTCTCATGCAATAAGAATTGAATTTTTTAAAAGTTTTTCTCTCTCTTTGGTTTGGCTAGAACCCCTGGAAAGGGACTTAGAACTCTCCAAGTTTAATGGTAGTGGTGGAGATCAGCCCCTACCCTTTGGGTTAAAAGGTTATATTCTCTCTCTTTTATTCTCTGTTTTATTATTTGTTCAAAAAAATTCAGCAAGCTACAAATGTTTCTCTCTTCACAAATTTGATCACCAATTACAAGAGAAGGAGTTTTGAATTGATCCAAAGATTCCTATAGCTTCCTTATGCCTGGGCGACACCAATGGAAGTGGAGAAGATGTCAAAATTTATTCTGACCTAGGAAATCCAACATAGGTGGGCTGGCACCTCTATAAAATCTGGGCAGATTTTGTTTCTTCTCTTTTGCTTGTTTCCCTTGGGTTTTGGATGGGTTAATGTGGATGGATTTGCTAGCTTACTTCAAGGACATCATCTACTACAAAGAAATTTGGTATTTGCTTTAATTTTAGCCTCTTTTGATTCCTTGTTTAAGTAGTGATTAGGTGGTTTATGTTGGCATAATTTGGGATTGCTAGAAATTATTTTTTTGAGTATCGTATGACCTACAGCCCCCATTTTGAAGGCCTTACTGATGCCTAACCTTGTCTTTCACTAATCCTTACAAAACCCCATAGTTCCATCCATTAATCTCTTATATTTGATACACTTGAAATTTCCTGCACTTTACATGTTTGATAAAATACCTCAAATCACATGCTTGCTGGATTTTCTATTTGAACAGTCCTTAGACACTTTTCAATTTTTTTTCGAAAATGTCCATTAGGGGTATACATAACCTTGGAACAAATCCTAACATGTCCTTACCTTGTCCCATGTCTTTGCACTAATTTTTTCATTCCAAATTCTTACTTTTACACTCCCCGAATTTTTGGACAGCAAACATGTTTCTAATTGTTCTCTAATTTAGTTGGTTCTTTAAGCATATTAATTAGGTTTCACTTATGTCTTTATTTTGTTACCTTAACTCTCATAGTGCACATCTATTTTAATTGAAAATCTACCTAGTCTTGCTTGTTTTGGTGCATAGTAGGAATGCTGGTTATTGTGCTACATCAGTCATATTATTCTATGTTTAATCTCCTATTGCACACACATCACAAACTTACATGCATGCTGCATCAAATTTGGTATCAGAGCTTATGTTTAGGGTATTAGGCACTCTTAGGTTGCACTTAGGTGTAGTTTTGCATAGTAGGTTAGTTTCTTGCATTTTATTACACCACATTACATCTTATTAGAGTTTTAGACATTTTTTTTCTAGCACTTAGAGTTTAGGCATTCTCTTACGGAGTTAGGGTCTGACTATCCTGTGTCTTTTGGTGTATGCCCACTAGGTCTAGACTAGATTACCATATCAAGATGTCCTTAGGAGAAGGAACTAACTCCCAACTTACTCAGGACCCAGCCTTTAAGGACTTAGCAGAGAAGGTGGATAGGTTGGATCTAGCTTTGGAAGCTAACAACAAGAACATCCACGAGCAAATACTGGAAGTCCGTAGAGAGTTGGCTCCCCGTACCATGAGAGATTTCCAAGAGGGGAGATGAGTTCATATGGGTCCTACTCTTGACTACCATTTGGGTCAAGGAACTATTCATAGTCATGGTAGATGAACTCCTAATCTTGAGCTTAGACATGAGCCTAGGAGAATGCCACCAAGGGGTAAGTCTTCAATCCGTCCTGAGGGACCAAAGATGAGGAGCCCAAACAGAGATGGAACCCTAGAGTTTGAGGATGAGGATATTGATCTCAGGGGTTGTAGGAGGTAACGAGGGATGAGAGATCCTATATGAGGATCTTAGAGATCTAGAGGAGACAACCTTGAAAGCCATGAGGGTTAAGGTGTCTACCTTTGATGGATGCTTAGACCCTAAGTGCTTCTTGGACTGGATTCGAGGGATGGACTAGTACTTTGACTGGTACGATATCTCCCCTTATAGGTAAGTGAAATTCGCTAAGATGGAACTAATTGGGTTAGCTCAACTGTACTGGGATTCAGTTGAGCAGCAGATCTATTGGAGACATGAAAGACCCATTACTAGTTAGGCAGACATGTGTGAGAAGCTCAAGGAGAAGTATGTTCCACGACATTATCACACTAGACTTCTTGAGTAATATAATGCAGTCCACCAAGGATCATCTAGCGTCATGGACTACATTACGAGGTTTGATGATAATAGATTGAGATGTGGAGTCCGTGAGAATCCTGATATGACTATCACTCATTTCAAGATGGGGCTCTGACCTGAGATTCAGAAGGAGCTTATTCCCCTACTACATCACCACTTTAAAACATATCTACAGGATAACACAGAACATGGAGAGGTATGTGAAGCCTTCGGCTCCATGACCTCAAGATCCTAGGGGCCGGGATATGAGATCCACATCAGGAAGACAATCACTTAGAGTTGGTCCTGATCCTTCTAGGAATACTCAGTTCTTAATTGAAAAAAAGAAGAGGTTAAGATTCGTTCTTCGGGCAATCCTAATAGGTGTTACAAGTGTGGTGGGATAGATCATCATTCCAAGGTTTGTCCTACGCACAAAGAGCTTGCTCTAGTTTTAGAGGACATTACCGAGGAGGTCTATGGAGATCAGCAGGTAGATGATGATGAGACTGTTGATCCTATTGTGACCCCGAGTGATGATGATGGAGAGGGAAAGGATAATTGCCTAGTGATCATGAGATCTTATTCTAGCTATTCCTCTCCCCAGACACCCATCCTGGTTGTGAGATGTGTTCTCACCTAGTTTGTTCCAGAAGAGGATTGACGGAGGACCACCATCTTTTGTACCTTTGTCAAGTGTGGAGAGAAAAATTACAGTCATCATTGACAGTGGAAGTTGTATTATTGTGGTTTCTACTGATAATGTGAAGTGGCTTGGACTCACCACCACTCCACACCCTCAGTCCTATAGAGTGTCGTGGGTAAATTCCTCTTCCATTCCAGTCATCTATAGATGTCATTTTCCCATTGAGTTTAGTATGTATAAGGGCAAAATATGGTATGATGTTGTGCCTATGGATGTAGGGCATATGATTCTAGGCTGATTTTGGCTCTTTGACTTAAATGTCGCATTGTATGGCAGGGCCAACACGTGTGTTCGAGTTCAAGGGCAAGAAGATTAAGTTCACTTCACTTTCACCAAAAGGCCAATCTGGAGCTAAGAATCCGATGAATATAGGGAAGGATGTGAAGGGTCCACAGATGAAGACTTTGAACATTCTAAGCCCTAAGAAGTTCGAGCATGAGGTTTAGGGGGATGCACCAGTGTTTGCATTAGTTGCTAGATCAGTGACCCCTGACCCCATTTCTGACCTCCCAGCTAAGGTAGAGCTTCTCATTAAAGAGTTTGATGAGATGTTTTATGAGGATTTGCCAGACGAGTTACCACCAATGTGTGATAGTCAACATGTCATTGATCTGGTTCCTGGAGCAACTCTCCCCAACCTACCTCACTATAGGATAAACCCTATAGAGTATGCTGAGTTGAAACGACAAGTGGATGAATTGCTGAGAAAGGGTTCATTAGGGAGAGTATGAGTCCATGTGCCGTACCTACACTTCTCACTTCAAAGAATGATGGTTCTTGGAGGATGTGTGTTGATAACAAAGCCATCAACAAGATCACGGTACGGTATAGGTTTTCCATCCCTAGCTTGATGACATGTTGAACATGATGGCTGGGGCTACTATTTTTTCCAAGATAGATTTAAAAAGTGGCTACCATCAAATTCGTGTTAGACTAGGGGATGAATGGAAAACCGCCTTCAAGACGAATGACGGACTTAAGTGGCTTGTCATGTCCTTTGGACTATCCAGTGTGTCTAGTACTTTTATGAGGGTTATGACACAGGTGTTAAGGCCCTAGATCCAAGTTTCTGGTTGTGTATTTTGATGACATTCTTATATACAACCCTCGTAGGAAGACCCACCTGAGCCATTTGCGGAGTATGTGAGATACTTCGTAGAGAGAGTCTTTACGCAGATCTTAAGAAGTGTGCATTCATGACACAACATATTATCTTCTTAGGATTTGCCGTATCTAGTGAGGGGATGACTGCTGATCCAGAAAAGATGAAATCAATTGTAGAATGAACTGAACCTACTAATATTCATGAGGTTCGGAGTTTCCATGGTTAAACCACTTTTTATAGGTGGTTTATCCGGGGTTCTAGTTCTACCATGACACCTATTACGGACTGCATCCGTAAAGGTGAATTCAAGTGGACTCGAGTAGTGGCCAGGGCCCTCAAGGAGATCAAGTTGAGGGTGACTGAAGTTCCTGTCATGAGACTTCTTGACTTTTCCAAAGTCTTTGAAGTTGCATGTGATGCATCTGGGGTTGAGATATATGGTGTCCTTAGTCAAGGATATCTTGTGGCCTATTTTAGTGAGAAATTAAATGAGGCCAAACAAAAGTATTCCACCTATGATAAATAATTCTATGCGGTGATCGCCCTTAAGTATTGGTGACATTATCTGCTACCGCAAGAATTCATCTTATTCTCTGATCACGAGGCTTTGAGATAATTAGGCTCTCAAAAGAAACTTAACTCACGGCATGCCAAGTGGGTAGAGTATCTTTAGGAGTACACATTTGTATTGAAACATAAAATCTGTTTAGAAAATAAGGTAGCAGATGCATTGAGTCGAAAGGTCTATATCCTGCATACTATGAGCATCTAGGTGGCCGGATTTGAGACTCAGAGAGGATTACGAGTCTTATTCAGATTTCAGTTTCATCTTCCACTCTTTTCAGGGCAATTAGCTAACAAAGAGCAGAGAGTATGTGTTTCATAAAGGGTATCTCTTTAGGGGTACATGTTTATGCCTTCCTCGCATTTCAGTGAGAGACTTTCTAATTTGGGAGATACATGCAAGTGGTGTAGCTGACCACTTTGGTAGAGATAAGACCATTGCTCTAGTTGAGGATCGTTTCCACTGGCTCAGTTTGAAATGGGATGTGACAAAAGTTATAGAACAATGCCGTACTTGTCAGCTGACAAAGCATAGAAAGCAGAGTCCAGGGCTATATTCACCTTTGCCAGTACTTCATAATCCGTGGAAAGATGTGAGTATGGATTCTTGTTAGACCTTCCTCGCTCCTTGAGGCAGCACGATTCCGTCATGGTGGTAGTGGATTGTTTTTCCAAAATGGCCCACTTCATACCATGTGCCAAGACTTCGGATGCCTCTAAGGTCACTCATCTATTTTTAGATGTGGTAGTTTGTTTACATGGGGTATCCAAGTCTATAGTGTTTGACTGTAATGTTAGGTTTGTCAGTTATTTTTGGAAGACATTATGGAAGATGATGGGTACCAAGCTACAGTTCTCTTTTGCTTATCACCTTCAGATAGATGGACAAACTGAGGTGGTAAATAAAAGCTTAGGGATGTTACTGAGATGTCTGGTTAGTGAGAACCTTTGGTCATGGGATAGTGTTTTGTCCATAGTAGAGTTTGCATATAATAGTTCGGTCATTAGGACAACTGGCATAAGTCCATTCAAAATTGTTACAGATTATAGACCCATAGCTCCTATAGACCTTATTCCTATGTCTACATCCCATCGTCTATCTGAATCTGCATCTACATTTATATCGCATATTCATTCATTACACTAGGAGATTAGGCGTAGAATTGTCATGAGTAATGAGCATTATAAATAGTTGGTTGATTTGCAACGATTGCATCATGAGTTCTAGGTTGAGGATTCAGTTATGGTTAGATTCCACCCTGAGCGATTCTTGACAGTAGTCACACAGAAGTTGCATGCGAGGAGTACGGGACCTCACAAAGTTTTAAACAAAATTGAACCTAATGCTTATGTTTTAGATATTCCGATTAATTTAGGGATCAACTCTACATTTAATGTGGAGGATTTAGTTCTCTATCATGGCCATTTCAGACCCTATCTTAAGCCTTTTGCAGATGCCTAGACTTTAGCCCCTCAGCCTATGTTACCACTTCCACCAGTTATTGCCCACATGGAGGAGGTTGAGGCTATTTTGGAGGATCACATCATTTCTACTCGATGAGGAGGTTACTAGAGATACCTCGTCAAGTGGAACCACTGTCCAGAGATCGACAACATTTGGCTGACATAGAGCAAGTTATAACGGATCGACCCTGATATTTTGAAGCAGTACTGCAGCCGTTTATTGTTAGAGATGACTCTTTCCCCGGAGGGGAGAGTTGATAAGGACATCAGGTTCAGGGGTACTTTTCAGACCTACTAGAGGCGTCGCAAGAGAGCTGTCCCCACTTGGCTGCCACAAGGATCGCACATGTGAGTCCCACCCACATGTCATGTGGACCCCACTTCAGCTTAGATGTCCGCATCATTATCAAAGATTAAAGGACTGGTCTGTTGGAATTGGAATAGCTAAGGCTGAAATCAAAAGATAAGGGGTTGTGAAAGCAAGGTGGGTGTATGGATATGCTGCCACATGTTTTAAACTATCTGGGGTGCAGGTTCAGCATGTTAAAATAGGTCGGTTTAAGCATAGAGGTAGCCTCTGGTGTAGTATTACTGAATTCTGGGTTAAATCACAAAACAGGGAAGTTTAGGGAATGGGGAAGGTGTCGTAGGGTATGGAACAATGGAGATTTGGGGTTTTCTTTTTAGAAATCAGCAGGGTAGTAAGGGAGGAGTTGCAGGGTTTGGGGTTTCAAGAACACATAAAGAAAAGAGTTCTTGCTTGCTGTTCCAGATTCTTTAATGTCCAAACAGCAGAGAAAATGAAGAAGAAGAAGGAAGGCGGAGAAGAGGAAGAAGAAGAAAGAAAGAAAGAAAGAGAAGAGAGAATTACCTGTGTGAGTACCCCTTGGAAATCCCTTCCTTGGGTTTCAAGCTAGGCACAACTTGAAGAAGAGAGGCACCAAATCGTGGTTGCCACAAAACTCAGAAAATCTTTATTCATTGTATCACAAATCAATTACAAGGGTTGGGCTCTTTTATAGACTCAAAATTAAAGAAACTGCTAATTTTAGAAACCTAGACATAACTAAGACACTTTTTGAAAATCTTCCTAAAAAGTTTTCTAAAAAAATATAATCTTGAAACACACAAATCGTGGGCTGTAGAGGCATAGTCGACCAACTCTAAATTTTAAATAGAAAAGTGCTGCCTAAACTGTCCAAAAACAAAAACTACATTTTCACCTAACTTCTAACTTTAATAATTTATAAATTATTAAGTGAAACAGTAAAACACTCAAATAAAGACCCTAACACTAACTAAAAGACTCATTGGATGTGTCCAAAAGATGTTCCTCCATGTGTTCTTCTCGTGTAGACCCCCCACCAAGCCACATCTGGGTCTCACTTGGCCTTCAATGTTCACATCAGTTTGGGGACGACACGACACCAAATCTGATTGAGGATGAGGAATTTAATACTCCATTATTTGCCAATTTGGGGGATAATGGTGGCTATAAGGTAAGAGAAGGTATTTTTGTTTGTTAGAGGGTTCAGAGTCTAATGAGTATGAGACGGAAGAGGAAGGGATGAGAAGGAAGACAATGATGGTATGGGAGCATTTTTTTGGAAAATGTGTGGGGAGGAGAATCATGTGAACTTGGTCGATTATGAAAACTCTATGAGTAGTTCAAAGAATAAGGAACGTAACGATGTGGAAGCTGGATCCTTTAAGGGGAGGAAACTTGAGCTTGAATTGAACCATCATTCGGGTCAACAACTTAGTCCTTAGAATGTAGGTATCGCTTTATATTCTAGTGTGCACCCTAATGTGTCTTCTTCTTTATCTACCGGTCTTGGTGTTGCATCTCATTTGAATGTAGGCATTTATTCAATGATGGATTGCCAAGAGTATGCTAATGATAAAGGGGGAGGGAAGGACCTCATTTGAATGTAGGTATTGATTCAATGATGGATTGCCAAGAGTGTGCTAATGATAAAGGGGGAGGGAAGGACGATGGAATAGTCGGAAAGGTGGGGGTGGATGGAAGGAGGGAGAAAATGAAAAGGAAAATTAGGGGAAATGATATGGATGAGATCATTGAAATAATGGGTTTTATTGTTTGTGACAGGGATGGTAATGAGGTTTCATTGCCTAAACATTTGAAATTGGTCGAGATGGATGATTGGGGGGGTGGGTGGCTGATGAGGACATCGGGTCCACTAGGGGTGATACTTTTCAAACATATTAATGGAGATGGATGAGATCTGGGCCCTTGTTATGGTTTGGATAGGGGCCCACATTTATTTGAGTAGTCTAAATTGATTAGAGACTTATTTCAAATTTATTTTCAGATTTAGAGGGTTTAATTTTATGCTTAGAGACCTATTTTATGTTTAGTGATTAGCTTTTATTATGTTGGTACTTTTTTTATGTCACATTGTAAGGGGGGGTTCTTTTTAGTGGCTTGAAGATATTTTAGTGATGATTTTATTTGTATAAGGGTATTTTGGTCCTTTGGACCTTTTTATGTATTGCCCTAGCCGTGGGGGCCTATTTAAAAGACTCCCACATGCCTAAGCCTCATTATTGATGAACAAATAAAATTTTATGCTCTCTTTTCTCTTGTACGACTTGCACCAAGGATTCTCTAATCTTGGAAAGGGCTTGGATCATCTCCACAAAATAGTGGTGGTGGAGGTTAGCCCCTTTCCTTTGGGTTAAAAGGATCTCATCTTCTTCCTTCTCTTTCTTTCAATCTATATAAAATTTTCAGCAAAATTCTGGGCAATACTTTGTATAAACTGAGTCGAAAATCTCAAGTTTTGAAGCAAGACGAGTCACAAGAAACTACAACAAAGGGGATCCATCAACACTCTTTACAGGTAACATCTCCTGAGTTTAGCCTTGTTTTAGGCCCTCTTTTGTGGGAGGAATTGGTGCACACGCCTGGGAGTTTTGGGACTGATTTCTATGGCTCAGATTTTGGACCAGCAGCCCTATTTCCCAAAGGAAATTCTCCATTCCCAACTTCAGTGAATACCTTTATAGTTTTGTGGATTCCCATCTATTGATTCCTATATTTTGAGTTACCCTTTAATTATGCCTTCTACATGTTTGTCATAATGTTTGAGAGGAGTCACTTGTTGGAGTTTTGAAACTTCAGTCCATAGTGTTCTCCCATCCTTTTGGAAAGACACTCTACTTCCTTTAACTTTCATTGGTTCACTCCTATGGCATGTCCCATTCTCTTTTGTCATGTTGTATCACTTTAGAAACTCCATTAATTATGTTTTGAGACTGTTACAAATTTTAGCTAGCACTATAGTATGAATGTTTCCTAATTCATGTTGAGAATTTGAGAACTCTTTAAGGTCTAATTTTGTTTCTTACTTTGTTTTCTTGAATACTCAATATTGCACACCTAAACCTAATTGAGAACCAACTAAATTTTCATATTAAGGTTTGGTAGGAATCTAGTTTGCAATGGTACATCACCTATGGTGATTCTAGCTTAATCTCCTATGGTACACACTCACAAACCTACATGCATGCTGTATCTGGTTTGGTTTCATAGCTTAAGTTAGGGTATTAGGAATCCTTAGGTTGCATTTTAGGTGTAGTTTTGCATGGTAGGTTAGTCTCTTTCATTTTCTTGCATAACATTGCATTTTATTTCATTTTCTTGAGGGTGTTAGGCATTTTCTAGAACTTAAGAGTCTAGGCATTCTTTTATAGAGTTTTAGAGTCTGACTATCCTAAGTCCTTTGGTGTATGCCCACAAGGTTAGACCTTGACTATCATCTCAAAATGTCCCTAGCCTTTAGGGACTTAACGGAAAAGGTGGATAAGTTGATTAAAGCTATGAAAGCTAGCAATAAGAACATCCACAACCGAATAGAGAAAGTCCATTAAGTTGGTTCCTCGTACCATGAGAGATTCTCAGGAGGGGAGAGTTCGCATAGATCCTGTTCAGGACCACCATTCGGGCTATAGGTCTATGAGGAGTCATGATAGAAGAACTCCAAGTCCTGAGCATGGGCTTGAGCGTAGAAGCCTCCACCAAGGGGTAAGTCTCTAGTCCATCCTGATGGACCAGAGGTGTGAATCCTAACCAGGGATGGGACCCCGGAGTTTGAGTGTGTGGATGTTGATCCCAGGGGTTATAAAACACAGCGAGTGTTAAGAGATCATAGAGACCTCAAAGATATAGCCCTGAAGTCGACGAGGGTTAAGGTGTCTACCTTTGATGGGTACTTAGACCCCAAGTATTTCTTGGACTGGATTCGAGGGATGGACCAATACTTTGACTGGTACAATATCTCCCTGCATAGGCAAGTTAAATTTTCTAAAATGAAACTAGTTGGGTTAACTTAGCTTTACTAGGAGTCAGTTGAGCAGCAGATTTATTGGAGACATGAAAGACCCATTACTAGTTGGGCAAGCGTGTGAGATAAACTCAAAGAGAATTACGTTCCATGTCATTATCATACTAGACTTCTCGAGCAGTACAACGTAATCTGCCGATGTTCATCTAGCGTAGCGGACTATATCATGAGGTTTAATGATAGTAGGTTGAGATGTGGAGTCGTGAGAGTCCTAAGATGATCATCACTCGTTTTAAGATGGAGCTCCGACCTAAGATTCAAAAGAAGCTTATCCCCTACTACATCACTGCTCTAAAGTAGAGCTACTAGATAACATAAGATATAGAGAGGTATATAAGGCTTGCGGCTCCATGACTCTAAGATCCTAGGCGCTCGGAGGTGAGACCTGCATTAGGTGGCCAGCCATCTAGAGTAGGTCTTAACCCTTCTAGCACTGGCTTGGTTCTTAATCGAGGTAAGGAAGAGGCCAAGTGTTGTCCTTCGGGTAATCCTGACAGATGTTATAGATGTGGGGGAATAGGCCACCAATCTAAGTAGTGTCCTACACGCAAAGAGCATGCTTTGTTTATAGAGGACATTGTAGGGAGGAGGTCCAGAGGGATCAACATATAGATGATGATGGGACCGCCATTGATGAAATTGTTGATCCTATTCAAGCCCCGAGTAATGATGATGGAGAGAGGGAGGATAGTTGTTTAGCTGCCATGAGGCCTTCTTATTCTAGCTGTCTCCCCAAACTCCCGTCTAGGTGGTGAGATGTGCTCTCACCTAGTCTACTCCAGAAGAGGATTAGCGAAGGAAAACCATCTTTAGTACCTTTGCTAAGTGTAACGAGAAAAACTACAGAGCCATCATTGACAGTGGAAATTGCACAAATGTAGTTTCTATTGAGAATGTAAAGCAGCTTGGGCTCATCACAATTCCTTACCCTCAACCTATGGAGTGTTGTGGTCGATTCCTCATCCATTCTAGTCACCCATGGATGTCATGTTCCCATAGAGTTTGGTATGTATAAGGACAGTATATGGTGTGAGGTCGTGCCTATGGATGTAGGGCATATGATCCTAAGCCGACCTTGGCTTTTTGACACGAACGCTACATTGTATGGCAAGACCAACACGTGCATGTTTGAGTTCAAAGACAAGAAGATTAAGCTCACTCTGCTTTCACCAAAAACATAGTCTGGAGGCAAGAGTCCAGTGGATAAAGGAATGATGTGTAGGGTTCATAGACAAAGACCTTGAACATTCTCAACCCGAAGGAGTTTGAGCAGGAGGTTCTGAGGGATGCGCTAGTGTATGCATTAGTTGCTAGATCATTGACCCCTGATCCTATTTCTAACCTCCTGGTTAAGGTAGAACCACTCATTAAAGAGTTCGGAGCGATGTTCTTAGAGGATTACCAGATAAGCTACCTGATTTGGTCCCTAGAACAACTCTTCTAAATCTACCTCACTACAGGATGAACCTTACAAAGCATGGATGAATTGCTGAGAAAGGGGTTCATCAGGGAGAGCATGAGTCTGTGTGTCGTACCTAAACTCCACACTCCAAAGAAGGATGGTTCATAGAGAATGTGTAGATAGCAGAGCCATCAACAAGATTACGGTATGGTATAGGTTTTCCATCCCTAGACTTGATGACATGTTAGACATGATGACTGAAGCTACTATCTTTTCTAAGATAAATTTAAAAAGTGGCTACCACCAAATTCATGTTAGGGCAGGGGATGAGTGGAAAATTGCCTTTAAGATGAATAACAGACTATGAGTGGTTTGTCATGCCCTTTGAACTATCCAATGCTCCTAGCACTTTTATAAGGGTTATGACATAGGTGTTGAGGCCCTACATTGGAAAATTTCTAGTTGTCTACTTTGATGATATTCTTATACACAGTCCTAGTAAGGAGATCCACCTGAATCACTTGCGGAGTGTGCGTGAGATACTCTGTAGAAAGAAACTCTTTGCAAATCTTAAAAAGTGTGCATTCATGACATCACATGTTATCTTCTTAAGATTTGTTGCATCTAGTGAGAGAATGACCACTGAACTTGAAAAGATCAAGTCAACTGTAGAGTGGCTTGAGCCTACCAATATTTGCTATATGTATATAAAGTGCCCCACTCATAGGGTGGTATGTGAGGTTAGCCATTTGTACATGAAATGCCCCACTCATAGGGCTGAGGTTAGCCATATGTGTATGAAGTGCCTCACACATAGGGTGGTATGTGAGATTAGCTATATGTATATGAAGTGCCTTACTCATATGGTGGTATGTGAGGTTAGCTATGTGTAATACTTGGGTAAAGGAAATCATTCAAATATGTTCCATTATGATTTGTGAACCATATATAAATATATATATATTCCTAATGATATGTGAAATTGTAAGTATGATCACAAGCTTTGCTATACGAATATGGATTTTAAATGCAATCCACCATGTTATTTTGATATCTCGAATGCCTGTGCTTAACCCTGTTTTCATTGTATGTTTTGTATAATTGCGTACAAGCCTGTCAAGCTCATCCATCCATTGGCAAATTTTTCAGATAGAAGTAGTAGTGATGTGCAACCGCCTTGGGGGACTAGTGGAGGTGGGTGATCGAGCTTGGATAAAGAGAGAGCTTTACTTCTTTTATGCCTGATGAGAATGCTTAGAAACTTATGTGTTCTTTTAAAATAAAATTGATATTATGACATTTATGAAGATTTTGATTTGTGGTTATTCATGGGATTGTAAGCCCCGTTTGTTTCACATCAAAATTCCTGCTTTCCAAGGAATTCCTTCTCTTTTCCTTGGAAATAGGCTCTTTTTTGGTGTCTGATAAGGTAGGAAAACTGCTCGGAAAACTGGCATAAAAAACAACGCTTTCCAATCAGAATTTAAAAACCCTCTTTTTAAGCGTTGGAGCATTCCGACCATTTTGGTCGGATTTTGTAGAAATCAAAGAGGAATTCCTTCAATGATCGATTGCAGTAGTCTTCAACACTTTGCTACTCCCTCCATTGCCATTTTCATCAAGTCAATGCTCCACTACATGATATCTCTCCTTTCCTCCAACCTAAACGACCCTACCCAGCTACTTTCGCTCTCTCGACTCTCGCTTAAGAGCAAAAAGTCAGCGAGAGAGAATCGATCATGGCAAAGAACACTAAATCACAATGTTGCTCTCCTAGCTGCTCTTACTGGCCATGTTGCATCATCATCTTGGTTGAGGAAATCGTGATTTGTATCTCGTTCTTGGCCTCTGTATCAAAGAAAGTCAGCGATTTGCATCTCTTTTTTTTTCTTTTTTCTTTTTCACTTCTGTTCTTCAAAATTTTTCCTGTGCTACTCTCTCCTCAACTGTCCCCTACTACGGAGATTTTCCATTAGTGAGGTGTTCATGCTCTCTACTTTTTGTTCGGGTTTCTCTTTTGGTTTCTGTAACTATCTCCTTTCTAAGCTTTTATTCTGATTTTTTTTTTTGTGACAAAATAATTATGGTATTTTGGTTATGGGCATTTGTAGTTTTGATTGGGTTTGAGAGTCCCGGTTTGGTAATGAACCCGTGGCCTTGCTGTTATGACAAGGAATATCTCAATTTTAGTTTATTTCACTGTTATGTTGTGTAAATTAGTACCTTGCAATCAAAATTATTAAGCTGGATTGAGTTTAGTATAGAGGTTAACATTTCAGCAATTGTTTTATATTCTTGATGAAATTTAAAGAAGCAATCAAATTTTCAGAGTAGAGGACTAAAATCAGATATTTATCTATGACCAAAGAGAATGTATTGACGGGCAGGGTAACAGGGTTTGCTTCCACATACATCCCTGAAAATTGAAAGAGAAGGGCAAGATTGCAAAATATTTTCCATCAATCAGATGGGCTAAAATGAAAAGCACTGGAAAATATCATCTAGGATTCCATGTGGCATCAGACATTAGTTGGAAAGAAATGCTACTTTCATTCCTTTTCCTATCTATTTAGAATTCTAGGTGGTTTTACGATGCTTTCCTTTTCCAAGCAGTTCCCATGAAACAGACGAAGCCTAGAGTTTAATTTCGTTAGGAATGTTACCTCTTATGGAAGTAGAGAATATTTTAGATGAATCATTATTTTGATTCTTTAAGTTTGAAATTTCCTCTGCAATTTGTGAGTGAATACTTATTTTAATTCCTCTATGAAGTATTTATTATTTGTATCCGAGGAATTGGGTTGCAACACAAATTCACACCATGTGGATTTGGGTCGTGCCAAAGTTGGCAGAGCTCAAGGTTTTAGATTCTATTGACAATTCGAGTTGTGAATTGTGATGTGATAATGTAGGGTGTTGGAAGTTAAGAATTCTAATTTTGGATAATCAAGTGGAAATGTTGAGAAATTGATTGATGCTTTATGCTTATTGCTCATATGCTTGATAGAGACGCACATCTTTAGTATAATGTGATTGTACCTGATTCTAAAGCCCTTGTTTGTTTGATTATAGGACAAAATGTTGCCTTGTAGATCTGCCTCAGCTACTCCCCAACCGGAATCTGAGAATCTTGAGGGTGTTCTTAGAGCTATTAAGAGTTTGGTTATGGTGGTAGAGAAACATGTTAGTGCTGGAGGGAGATCCAAGGATATGGAGATTAAGGGTAGTACCATTGAACACTTTAAGAGGATAGGGCCACATGAGTTTAAAGGTGCCCCAGATTCTATGGAGGCAGAATCTTGGATTATGCAGATGGAAAAGATACTTGATGTAATTGGTTGTACGAAGGTACAAAAGGTCTCTTTCGCCACCTTTATCCTTGGAGGTGAAGTGGAGCATTGGTGGAGGGTAACCAGAGAGACGTTGCCTCTTGATGAGGATGAGTCATTGATTTGTGCTATGTTTTTAGAGGCATTTTATGAAAACTTCTTTCTGGAGAGTGTGCTAGACGAAGAGTTAAAATTCATGGAGTTGGTTTAAGGGAATAAGATAGTGTTACAATACAAGGTGAAGTTTATTGCGTTGGCCTGATTTGCCCTTCATATTGCCTTGGATGGCACTAGAAAGGCTAAGAAGTTTCAAAGGGGACTACGACTAAGCATCCAAACTAGGATGACAGCTTTGAGGATGAAGACATTTGCTAATGTAGTAGAGATGGAGAAGGTCGTCGAAGAGTGTGAGGACTTGTAGAGGTTTCAGGACCAGAGTCACAATTAAGAAGTGATCTGCCCTGGGAAGGCCTAGCAAAGTGAAGGATAATAGTTTTAGAATGTTCAAGAAGAAGATTGTAGATGCAAAAAACCAAGGTATCATTGATGACTTATTTGATTAGCTGGAAGGTGCTAAGGTCTTTTTGACCTAAGGTTTGGTTACCATCAACTCGAAGTTAGGAAGGAAGATGTACCCAAAACCACTTTCTATACTCAGTATGGGCACCATGAGTTCTTAGTGATGCCATTTGGGTTGACAAATGCTCCTACTTCCTACTACCTTTGTTGATCTTATGAACCTTGTGTTCAAGCCTTACTTAGATAGGTTTGTGATAGTTTTCATTGATGACATTCTGGTGTATTCTAAAAGTCAAGAGGAGCATGAGGAACATTTAGGATCGTGTTGTAGACTTTAAGGGAGAAGAAGCTGTATGCCAAGTTCAACAAATGTGAATTTTGGTTGGACCAAGTGATATATTTGAGGCATGTGATATCCAAGGATGAAATTTATGTGGATCCCAAAAAGGTGTAAGTTGTGGTCAATTAGCCAAGACCCATAAATATTTATGAAATTCGAAGTTTCTTGGGTCTTGGTAGCTATTATAGGAGGTTTGTTGAAGGATTTTCTCGCATAGTGGGATCTTTGACTAAGTTGACCCAGAAGAATGCTAAATTTTAGTGGAATGATGAATGTGAGAAGAGTTTCCAAGAGTTAAAGGACTGGTTAGTTTCGACCCAATCCTTACTTTACCTTCGGGTTCAGGGGGATTTGTAGTTTATAGTGATGCTTTATGGAAAAGTTTGGGATGTGTGCTCATACAATATGGAAATGTGATACTGTATACATCCAAGCAACTCAAAAGTTATGAGCAGAATTACCCCACACATGATTTGGAGTTAGCAATAGTGGTTTTTGCAATGAAGATATGAAGGCATTACTTGTATGGTGAAACTTGTGAGATCTTCACTGATCATAAGAGACTTAAATATATTTTCTCTTAGAATAATTGAACTTGAGACAAAGAAGATGGATGAAGTTGATAAAGGATTATGATTGCACAATTTATTGTTACCCAGGGAAAACGAATGTGGTGGCTGATGCATTGAGTAGGAATTCTTCTAGTAGTTTGGCTTATATTAAGGACTCCTTCATTGGGAAAGTTAAAGAAGATGAATGTGTAGCTCCAAGTGGGTGAGTCCAGAGTACTTTTGGTACATCTTAGAGTGCAACCCACAATTATTGGCAAGGTGAAGAATGCTCAAGGTTCTGACCCTCAATTGATGAAAATCATGGAAGAAGTAAAGAAAGGTGAACAAATAGATTTCGGAATTAAAAAAGATGGTGTTCTATAGTGTGGAAATCGATTATATGTACCTAATTATTTTGAGTTGAAGAAAGAAATTTTTTAGGAAGCTCATGGATCTGCATACACTGTTCACCTTGGTAGTATCAAGACCTCAGGGTAATGTATTGGTGGAATATTATGTAGAGGGGGATTACAAATTTTGTATCTAGGTGTTTGGTTTGTCTGCTAGTTAAAACTGAGCACCAAAAACTTGTCGGACAACTACAACTTCTCAATATTCCCATGTAGAAGTGGGAACATATTCTATGGACTTTGTGGTTGGATTGCCTAAGACAGCTAAGGGACATGATGTCATATAAGTGATAATTGATAGGTTGACTAAGTCTATACATTTCTTACCAATCAAGATTTCTTACCCACCGGATAGATTGGCTCGGTTGTGTGTAAATGAGATAGTGAAGTTGCATGGAGTTCCGATTGCCATAATTTTGGATATTGATCCTCGTTTTACCTCTCGATTTTGGGTTAGTTTGCAAAGAGCCATGGGAACTAAATTAAACTTTAGTATGACCTTTCATCCACAAATTGATGGACAATTGGAGAGAACTATTCAGACATTAGAGGACATGTTACGAGCCTTTGTATTGGATTTGATGGGAAGTTGGGATGTTCACTTGCCTTTGATCTAATTTGCTTACAATAATAGTTATCAATCCAACAACAAATGGCTCATTTCGAAGCTTTGTATGGGAGGAAGAGTAAATCACCCATTTGTTGGGAAGAAGTTGGCGAAAGAAAGTTGGTTGGTCCAAAACTTGTTCAAGTGACCACAGAGAAGATCAGATTAATTCGAGATCGACTACTTATAGCCCAAAGGTCCGAACTTTTATGATTTTATGTAATAGATC
>JAOXJP010010103.1:0-17855 GCA_025762735.1 Platanus orientalis | reverse complement strand
GAAAGAGAAAGGGAAGAGTAGAGATGCTCTTTAAAATATAGTATATAGGTTACACTTGCTTGTTATTCATCAATGAGCTTACCTATTCGAAATTTGATTCATCTTCAAGCTCCCTATGATATCTTCCTGGAGAATTTATAGAGGTATAATGGATGTGCTCCCTCCTCCTTGAAATAGAGGTAGCTTTTAGAACGTAGCTAGCCTTGTAGTGAGCCTTTTCTTCAACCTTCTTTCTCATTCTTCCCCTTTTTGTTCTTCTTATCGTCGTTGTCATGCATATCTCTTGTGCATGTGGGTATTTATAAGCTCTCTAAACGAATTTCGAGAAGAATCCTCATTTGAGAACTCCATCTCTCCATATCATTTATGTTGGGATGGGATTCTTTAGATCTTATCCCAAATATTTAGGTGATTCTTCTATACGAGAATCTACCTTCCTTCATCTTTTGGATAGTTATAGGACTCACCAGAGTCATGTTTATCCAAAACAACCTCCATGTGAAGAGATGAAATTGGTTCTCAGTTCCTGGTTTCTGTGTTGCATAAGTTCATTCGTGCGCACTTTTTGGTCGAGAGTATCCTACTGAACTCCTTCAATCAACGGCGAATGATCATCCAAATATTCATTCGCCACTCAACCCGGGGGCGAGTGAGAAATATATTTATCATTTGCACACATATTTTTTTCAGGTGTCAACATTGGGGTATTTTAGTTTCTTTTTTTTATATTTGTATTAAAACCTAACTATGGGAGGTCTTTAAATACCCCCACAATCAGATTTTTATGGGAAGCCACTTTGATCAAAATTGTGCTCACGTTGAGTCTTCTTCTTCTTCCTCTTGTTGTGCAAGTTGGAGATCCTTAGAACCCTAGAATGGGTCTAGGCCACCACATAGTTTAATACTAGTGGTGGAGGGCACTCCCTCCCCTTGGGTTAAAGGTTCTCCCACCTTCTTTTTTATCTTTCAATATTACTTTTGGATTTTTATACAGCTGGGAATTGATATTATGCAATAGTTTCATCGTCAAGTTGTCATCTCCACTTGTTTTGTTAAACCAACACCTCCATAGGTCTTATACAGTCTAGGAGACACTACCTGTAGCCACCCACACTGTCTTTTTGCTGAATTTAAGTTCTTGGTCCTGGAGTTTTACTAGGCGTGAAACAAAGTACATAACTCATTGTGGGAGTTCGACCAATAGTAACTCCAGATTGAAGGTTTTGGGAATCTAGTTGTTATAAGAGATTATAAACACTTGGGTGATGCTTATTGAGTAGGGAAACTGATCAAAATTTCAAGCAAGTTGAAGTTGTGGCCACTAGAACTTAGTCCCAGGCATGAACATAGGTGGCTGAAGACATTCTACAACAATAGCTCCCATCAGTAGGTTTTCTGAGATTTGAAAATTTGAAGTTCTCCATGGTATAAGGCATCCTTGGATGACATTAGGGGTAAAGGAAGCAACCCCAAAACTTTTGCTAGATCAAAACCTATACCTGAGACATTCTAAGGCTGGTAGCAACCCCTGCGTAGCACCTAACAGTTTGAGTTTTTTAAATCATCCCTGTTTTGGATTGTTGATCTGGATATTTTCAAAAGTTCAAGGCAGGGACATTGCTATGACGCTAATTGCCTAACACCCATGTGGTATTATTGCAGTACAACTGCTTCTTCGAATCCTATAAGGTAGTACACTGTGGGTTGTTATGGTATTGGCTAATAACCTGATGGTAATTTGTTTAATCATGTTCCTAACCTTTGTGATAAGATCTTAAGCATAGAACTTTACCTATACTCCTCTACTTCAGATACTTTACATCCCCACATTAATTCTAGACTTTGTTTGTTACTTATCTTTTGATGTTGTCATAGTTTAACTCTATTTAGACCATTGTTTAGCATTATGATTCTTGGTCAGCAACCTGCTATTCTTGTTTCTCTAAAGTAGTTTGATAATCAAGCATAAAGCTTAGGTCTTTTATTTGTTAGTAATTTTGTAAACTCTAATTCTTTTCATGCATATGAATATACTCTAAAGAATCACTTGAATTAGCATGTGGACTTGTGAGTAGGAATCTTGTTTATTTTTCTTTATTACTTTAACAATTTTATCCATATCTTTTGAGTACACACTCACTATCCTACATGCATGTTGCATCAGATTTGGTATTAGAGCCTAGGTCAAGTTTAGGGTTTTAGTTACCCATAGGTTGCATCTTAGGTGTCGTTTATGCATAGTAGGCTAGTTTTGGATATTCTAGCATAGCATTGAATTCTTTATTTTTTTTAGCATATTTTTCCCATTTAGATTTCTTTTAGATCATTCTAGGGAGTCTTTAGAGTCACCCATCTTGTGTCCTTTGGTGTAATCCCACTAGATCCAGACTAGATTATCACCTCAAGATGTCCCTAGAAGCAGGAACTAATTTCCAACTCACTTAGAATCTGGTCTTTAAGGACTTAGCGGACATGCTGGATAAATTGACTCTAGCTATGGAAGCTAGCCATAAGAACATCCTCAAGTAAATGTAGGAAGTCCATAGAGAGATGGCTCCCTGTACCATAAGATCTTCTCAAGAGAGGAAAGGGGTTCATATAGAGCCCTACTTGGACCACCTTTCAGGTCATTGATCTATTCACAGTTAGGGCAGGTGCACTCCTAGTCCTGACCCTAGGCATGAGCCTAAGAGAACCCCACCTAGGGGTTAGTCTCCACTTTTCCTGAGGGACCTAAGATGAGGGTCTTATGCAAAGTTGAGATCCTTGAGTTTGAGGATGATGATGTTGATCCCAGGGGTTTTAGGAGACAACATGAGCATAGAGATCACAGAGATCCTAAAGCCCTAGAGGAGACAACCCTAAAAGCCATAAGGGTTGAGATGTCCACCTTTAATGGACGCTTAAACCCCAAGTGCTTCTTAAACTGGATTAGAGGCATGAAATAGTACTTTGATTGGTATGATAGCTCTTCTATAGGTAGGTTAAATTCGCTAAGATGAAGTTGGTTAGGTCAGCTCAGTTGTACTGGGATTTAATTGAGCAACAGATTTATTGGAGACATGAGAGATCTATTTCTAGTTGGACAGAAATACGTGAAAAGCTTAAGGAGAAGTATGTTCTATGTCATTATCACACTAGACTTCTTGAGCAGTATAACACAATCTATCAAGGATTATCTAGCATCGAAGACTACATCACAAGGTTTGATGATAGTAAACTGAGATGTGGAGTCCTTGAAAGTCTAGAGATGACTATCACTTGTTTCAAGATGGGGCTCCAACTAGAGATTCAGAAGGAGCTTATACCCTATTACATCACCACCCTAGAGCAAATCTACAAGATAGCATAAGACATGGACAGGTATGTGAGACCTTCAGTTCCATGACTTTAGGATCCTAGAAACCCAAATACTAGAACCATATCAGGAGGACAACCACTTAGAGTTGGTTTTGAGCCTTCTAGGGATGACCCAATATTTAATCAAGGAAAAAAGGAGGCCAGGGTTCGTTCTTCATACAATTCTAATAGATGCTATAAGCGTGGTAGGGTAGGTCATCATTCCAAGGTTTGTCCGACACGTAAAGAGTTTTCTCTAGTTATAGAGGACAATACTGAGGAGGGACCTATAGAGACCAGTAGATAGATGATGAGGAGATTGGTATAGATGAGATTGTTGATCTTGTCTAGGCCTCGAGTGATGATGATGGAAAGAGGGAGGATAGTTGTCTAGCTGTCATGAGACCTTCTTATTTAGTTACCCTTCTCCCCAAACACCTATCTGGGTAGTGAGATGTGCTCTCACCCAGTCTGTTCCAGAAGAGGATTGGTGAATGACTAATATATTTTGTACATTTGCCAAATGTGGAGAGAAAAGCTATAGTGATTTAATTATTTCATATGTTCTAATTTTAATTTTTACTTTTTTTAAAACATTTATTAAAATTATCTCATTTTTATATATTTTAAAAATATATTTTTTCAATAAAAGTATTTTTATATGCTCATATATTTTTAATATATTCATTACTTATATGTTAATTTTAAGAAAAATATTTATTTATAAAATGCTCAATATCGGCGACAATGAATAAAGTCGTTATCGATATGGGTTAGCCCTACCAAGTGTCGTGGGTAGATGCCTCTTCCATCCCAGTCACTCATAGATGTCATGTGCCTATTGAGTTTGGTTAGTATAAGGATAAGATATAGTGTGACGTCATGCCTATGAATGTAGGGCATATGATCTTAGGCCAACCTTGGCTCTTTTATTTGAATTCCACATTGTATGGCAGGTCTAACACGTGTGTGTTCGAATTCAAAGGTAAAATGATTAAGCTCACTCCACTTTCACTAAAAGCCTAGTTTGGAGGCAAGAGTCAAGTAAATCAAGAGAAGGATATGAAGGGTCCACATTTGAAGACATTAAACATTCTTAACCCTAAGGAGTTTAAGTAGGAGGCTCAAGTAGATGCACTAGTGTTTACATTAGTTGATAGAGCAATGACCCCCGATCTTATTTTTGACCTCCTAGCTGAGGTAGAGGCTCTCATCAGAGAGTTTAGAAAGATGTTCGCTGAGGATTTACCAGATGAGCTTCCACCGATGCGTGATATTTAACATGCCGTAGATCTGATTCTTGGAGCAACTCTTTCCAATCTAATTCATTACAGGATGAACCCTACAAAGCATTCCGAATTGAAACGGTAGGTGCATGAACTCTTGATAAGGGTTTCATCAGGGAGAGTATGAGTTCGTATGCCATACCTATACTTCTTACTCTAAAGAAGGATGATTCTTAGAGGATGTGTGTTGATAGTATAACCATCAATAAGATCACGATACAGTATAGGTTTCCCATCCCTAGACTTGATGACATATTAGAAATGATGGCTGAAGCTACCATGTTTTTCAAGATAGATCTTAAAAGTGGCTACCACTAAATTAGAGTTAGGCTAAGGGATGAGTGGAAAATTGCCTTCAAGATAAAAGATGGATTGTATGAGTAGCTTGTCATGCCCTTTAGACTTTCTAATACTCCAAGTACTTTCATAAGGGTTATGAGACAGGTATTTAGGCCCTATATAGGGAAGTTTATGGTTGTATACTTCAATGACATTCTTATATATAGCCCTAGTGGGGAGGTTCACCTTAACCATTTGCAAAGTATATATGAGATACTCCGTTGAGAAAGCCTATATGTGAATCTTAAGAAATGTGTATTCATGACACCACAGGTGATCTTTTTAGGATTTGTTGTATTGGGTGAGGAGATGATCGTCAATCCTGAAAAGATCAAATCTATTATAAAGTGGCTTGAACCTACTAGTATTCATGAGGTTCATAGTTTCCATGGTTTAGCCACATTCTATAGGCGGTTCATCTGGGGATTTAGTTCCACCATGACACCTATTACGGACTGCATCCGTAAAGGTGAATTCAAGTAGACCAAGGCTGCAGCTAAGGCCTTCTAGAAGACTAAGTCAAAGATGACAGAAGCTCTTGTTATGTGACTCCCTGACTTTTCCAAAGTCTTCGAGGTTGTATATTCTATATCTGAGGTTGAAATAGGAGGTATCCTTACTTAGGAAGAACATCCAATGGCTTATTTTAGTGAGAAATTAAATAAAGCTAACAAAAGTATTCCACTTATGACAAAGAATTCTATGTAGTGATCCAATCCCTCAGGTATTTGGGACATTAACTATTGTTGCAAGAGCTTATCTTATTTTTTAACCATAAGGCTTTAAGATATTTAGGTTCTAAAAGAAACTTAACTCACGACATGCCAAGTGGGTGGAGTATCTTTAGGAGTACACATTTGTACTTAAATACAAAGCTGGCTCAGAAAATATGGTTGTAGATGCATTGAGTAGAAAGGTCTACATCCTATAGATGATGAGTGTACAGGTTTCCAGATTTGATAGATTTAGAGAGGATTATAAGTCTTGTCTAGATTTTGGCTCCATCTTCCACTCCTTGCAAGATGATCAACCAATGAGGAGCAGAGAGTTTGTTATCTAGGATGGGTATCTCTTTCGAGGTAAACGATTATGTCTACCTCGCATTTTTATGAGAGACTTTCTAATTTGGAAGATGCATGCAGGTGGCATAGCTGGCCACTTCAGCTGAGACAAGACCATTGCTCTAGTTGATGACCGTTTCTATTAGCCTAATTTGAAATAGGATGTGACAAAAGTGATAGAGTAGTGTTGTACTTACCAATTGGCAAAACAAAGGAAAATAAAATTCAATTATGTATTCCCCTTTGCTAGGACCTCATAATCCATGGCAAGATGTGAGCTTGGACTTCATGTTAGGCGTTCCTCATTCCCCAAGGTAGCACAATTCTGTGATGGTTGTAGTGGATCATTTTTTCAAGATGACTTACTTCATAACATGTGCCAAGATTTTGGATGTCTTCAAGGTTGCCCATCTATTCTTTGATGAGGTAGTCCATTTACATGGGGTGCCCAAGTTCGTAGTGTCTGACTGTGATGTCAAATTTGTTAGTTATTTCTGGAAGACACTATAGAAGATAATGGATACTAAGCTGCAGTTCTCTTCTACTTACCACCCTCAGACAGATGGGCAAATTAAGGTGAAAAATAGAAGCCCAAAGACATTACTTAGATATCTGGTTGGTGATAACCTTAGGGCATGGGATACTGTTTTATCTACAGTAAAGTTTGCATACAATAGTTTGGTCAATAAGAAAACTAACATGAGTCCATTTGAGATAGTCACAGGTTATAGACCCAGGGCTCTTGTAGACCTTATTTCTATGTTTGCATCCCAGCATTCATTTAAGTCTGAATCTGCATTTGCATCACATATACATGCATTACACTAGGAGATCAAGCATAGAATTGCTATGAGTAATGAGAAATATAAATAGTCGGCTAATTTGCATCGTTCACATCTTGAGTTTCAGGTTGATGATTTAGTTATGGTTCGTTTCCACCTTAAGTGATACCTAACTAGGGTCACACAGAAATTGCATGGGAGGAGTTCAGGACCATACAAAGTTTTGAACAAGATTGGACCTAACACGTATGTTTTGGATATTGTTATTGATTTAGGAATCAACTTTACCTTTAATCTAGACGGCCTTGTACCTTATCATGGCCATTCCACACCCGATCTTGAGCTTTTTGCAAATCCACAAACATTAGTCCCTTAGTCTCCTCAGCCTATGCCACCATTGCCACCAGTCACTACTTGTAGGGAGGAGATTGAGGCCATTTTAGAGGACCAAATCATTTCCACTAGATGGGGAGGTAACTAGAGATACCTTGTCAAATGGAAGGGCTGACCGAATATTGACAGTACATGGCTAATTGAGAGCGAGTTGTAGTGTCTCGATCCTGACATTTTGGAGCAGTATTGCAATCAATTAGTGTTAGAGGATATTATTTTCTAAGAGGGGAGAGTTGATGAGGACATCAGGTCTAGGCATGAGTTTTAGGTCTATCAAAGGAGGCGCAGGAGAAATGTATCCATGCTTTAGTTCCACTAGAGCTTTTTAGAGTTTTTTTATTTATTTTATGTCACTTTATGTCTCTTGTTGGAGATGGACACATGTTTGTGAGGGTAGTATTGTCTTTAATAGTTTATGTAGGGTATTTTCATTATTTCTTATCGTTGGAAGGTATTTTTGGGGAGGAGTTATTTGTTTTGGGGTATTTTAGTCCTTTTTTATATTTGTATTAAAACCTAACCGTAGGTCTTTAAATACCTCCATGATTAGAGTTTTTATTGGAAGTGACTTTGATCAAAATTGTGCTCATGTCGAGTCTTCTTCTTCCTCTTATTGTGTAGATTGGAGATTCTTAAAACCCTGGAATGGGTCTAGACCACCACCTAATTTAACACTAGTGGTGAAGGTCACTCCCTCCCCTTGGGTTAAAGGTTCTCCCACATTCTTCTTCTTCATCTTTCTATATAACTTTCAGATTTTTATGCTATTGGGAATTAATACTCTATAAGAGTTTCATCGTCAAGTTGTCATCTCCACTTTTATAGTCAAACCAACACCTCTATAGGTCCTATATAGTCTGGGCGACACTACCTGTAGCCACCCACACTATCTTTTTGCTGATTTGAAGGAGTTCTTGGTCTTGGAGTATTTACCAGGCGTGAAATAGAGTACATAACTCATTGTGGGAGTTCAACCAATAGCAACTCTATATGAAAGCTTTTGGGAATCTAGTTGTTATCAGAGATTATAAACACTTGGAAGATCCTTATTGAGTAGGGAAACTAATCAAATTTTCAATCAAGTTGAAGTTGTGGCTGTTAGAACTAAGTCCCAGGCGTGAACATAGGTGGCTGAAGACATCCTATGACAATAGCTGCTATCAGTAGGTTTCTAAGATTTGAAAAGTTGAAGTTCTCTAGGGTATTAGGCATCCTTGGACGACACTAGGGGTAAAGAAAGCAACCCCAAAACTTTTGCTAGATCAAAACCTATACCTGAGACATTATAAAGTTGGCGGCAACCCCCATGTAGCACCTGACAGTTCAAGTTTTTTAAATCATCCTTGTTCTGGATTGTTAATTTGGATATTTTTAAAGGTTCAAGGTAGGTACATTGCTATGATGCTGATTGCCTTACACCTAGGTGGTATTCTTTCATTATAGTTGCTCCTTCGAATCCTATACGGTAGTACATTGTGGGTTGTATGTTGTGGTACTGGCTAATAACCTGCTGGCTATTTCTTTGACCATGTTCCTAACCTTTGTGATAAGATCGTAAGTATAGAACTTTACCTAAACTCCTCTACATTAGATACTTGACATCCCCACATTAATTCTAGACTTTATTTGTTACTTATCTTTTGATGTTGTCATAGTTTAACTCTATTTAGACCATTGTTTAGCATTAGGATTTCTTAGACATCAACCTAGCATTCTTGTTTCTCTAAAGTAGTTTGATAATCAAACATATAGCTTAGATCTTTTATTTGTTAGTAATTTTGTAAACTCTAATTCCTTTCATGCATATGAATATACTCTAAAGAATCACTTGAATTAGCATGTGGACTTGCGAGTAGGATCTCCTTTATTTTTCTTTATTACTTTAACAATTTTATTGCTATCTCTTGAGCACACACTCATTAGCCTACATGCATGCTGCATCACATTGCCTATGCGAATTCGCACGGGTTCATGACCAGTTTGAAACTATGTTTACTATTTTTAATTATTTCATTTACTTATTTATAAATAATAGATATATCTCATTATTTATTTATTTTCTTTCATGGTAGGATCCACAAGTTGGTAATTGGTGGCTTTCTTTACCACATGCAAAAAAAAACTCATAGGATATTGGCCAAAGTCCTTGTTTACTAGTTTAGCTAGCTATGTGACTGAGATCAAATGGGGAGGGGAGGTATATAATCCCTTAAATGAAGTTACACCCCAAATGGGGAGTGGCTATTTCTTACCTGGAAATTGGTTTAAAACATGTTTTGCTAGTAATATGAAAGTAGTGGATGAATCCAAGAAGCTTATAAGACTTGCAGATATTCCTATAAATATTGTTGAAGACAAACCCGATTGCTATGCTGTGGAGTATAAAGGGTACCAAGGTAGTACATTGAGATATAGCATCTTGTTTGGTGGCCCTGGTGGATTAAATTGTAAAATTTAATGTGTTGTTAGTTTTGAATAAGTAACTTGTTCATGACGCTTTCTCTATCCATGTTGTTGTGATCATTGAGGTGTTTTGGTTATGAAGATTGTATTTCCCAAAAGGAAACCAACCTTGATAAAGTCATGCCACAATGGTGTAAAGTTCTTCTCATAGGTGTAAAACCCACCTTTGGCACACAATGGCTCTTATTTGACATTTATTTTTTAAGAAGCTTAACATTGACAACCCGTTCTCCTTGAAAGGATGGGATTTGATGCTTGATTACAAAAATGTTCAAATGGCGAATCCAACTGTTGGAAATAAATCTGGCCCAGACTATAAGCTCTTTTTTACTAATTTGCCAAAAAGAAGTGGGTTTTAAAAAGTTCTAATGCTTTCAAAATAAAAAAAATCCATTTTGGCATATGCTTTCAAGAGTCTTAAAAATAATTAATTGAAAAATACTTATTTTCTTCCTTTCCCAAAAAACAAATTGAAATCACAAGATTCCAATATTCGATGATCCTAGAGGGGGCGAATACGATCCGACCAATTTTTTAAAATTATTTCAATATTCAGTTCAATATCTATTTATTTTAATTTACATAATTTAATCCTGTAGATGAATGTTAAATAAAATTACTTCAGTAAATCAAGGAGTTACATAAAAGATACAACATTTACATAAGCAACATAGCTATACTATGAATACTATCATAAACCATTATACTTTGTCATGCATTATAACGAACTATAGTAGAGTAGGAGATGGATTAATAGATATCCCTAAAGGATATTAAAACTTAATGTGCCACAAGAGCAATTGTGTAAATGATAGATAAAGAATGCAACCAACTACAATGAATGCTAAGGTTTATAGTGGTTCGGTATTCTAAGACTACATCCATTCTCAAAGGCTTATCCTCTGAGCCAATTAATTTTATTAATAGTTTTCCTAAACTATTATAAAAATTAACAAATTTTAAATCCACTTATAAGTTCAACGAGAATCCACTCGCTTTGTAAGTACGCATCCAGTGACTCTGGTGACTGTGCTCTGTCCAGAAGCTCCAATGGATACTTGAGATTCCACATTTGACTCTAACAAGTGCTAACAGATTTGCCTCCAATGACTTGGGTGAAGGCCACAAGTTTGGTAAGGGTTGTGAAATTCTGTTCTTGTTGGGCTGCCTCTTGGTAGGCCAATTTTACTGTAGAAACAACCATTCTTTGGAGAGACAAAGGTTTGACCATAGGTTTAGCTCTCATAATCAAAAGATTTAACAATAAGTTGTTTTGAAAAGATGGAGTTTGGTCTAATATAGAATTTTTAGCTCTCAAACATTTAAATTTTGATAGGTGTGTTTATTCAATTTTCCTACTTTCTATAATGTATGCTTGGTTTCACTTTGATTAAGCAATTAAAGATTTGGTTTTTTAAATCTTTTTTGAACCCATACCATAAAAATGTTAGAAATTAGCAATTCCATATATATATATATATACATTACCCGTGCAAATTCACATGGGTTCACAGTTAGTGTAATACATAGAAAAGTTCCAATCCAAGGCATGGATGATTGATATGCGAACCTCATTCATGTTTAATCCATGGGTTGGGGCTAATTTGATCTTGGACTGGATTTAAATTTATATTTGGATCGACATAGACTCAGTCCACATACGACCCGTTTTCATGCCCAACCTGATACATAACTAGACTTTTTTAAAGCAAATGAATGAACTGCACCTTTTATTGCCATTACGGTCTCCTTGGTCGAAAGCTGTTACCTATAGATGACAGGACTCAAGTTTGGATATTGTTTTTGAGCCTTTCCCACCTCTATAGAATGATGATCTCAAGGAGAGTTTGGATGCAAGGGGATAAAGATCTGCTCTTGGAAATTTTTCTGTAGCATTTAGTAGCATGCACAAAAATTACTAAAACCAGTTCTCTTAAGGGCCAATCAAAACCTGTATGTATCTTGATAAAACCAGTGAACCAGCCAATTGAACTGCTGCATTACGTTAATCATGCATTCAGTTATTTGGAGCAAACTGCAGTCAAAGCGGGTTGAACCTCAAACCCACTCTGCCCAGTTTGATGCCTCGTCTAGTTTTATAATTATAAAGCGATCTACAGCTTTTCTATGACCTGTCTTCCTTGTACCATAGTTTAACTTGAAGATCTAAGGACAAAGGTTTTCCAACTCGGGCTTTTGACTTGACTCAAACAGTTTAGGAATCAACTCGACTCAAGAGTCATTGGTGTCAACTTGAGGAGTCATGACACTTTTTATTTTTATTTTTATAATATAATAAATTTTTTAAAAATTACATATAATATTTTGGCTCAAGTATAGTCCATTCTCTTGATAATTATAATTATTTCATAGTATCATAACTTGGAAACCAAAAAATAAATTATACAAGCTACTAATAGTCTAATACCATAACATGGCAAACACGACTACTTAATTATAAAAGCTAAAGTACAAGTACTGCTATTAGTATTAATATATTAAAAAACCAAAGATCATCTTAACATAAACATAAAAACAAGATGTCATCCAATCTCTAAGGTTTAAGTTTAAAGTTTAATCTTCAGCCTTCATTCTTCCAATTTTTTTAATCTTTATTTCTTATAGGGTTTTGTTTCTTTGAGGGCCCATTTGTTGGAGACTTTCGAAACAAAATCTCAGCCAAAAAAAAACAAAAAAACAAAAAAAGAGTTTTTTATTGTATATCAACTTGGCTTTGGGTTATTTTAAGGTTTACAAGAGTTGGCTAAATCAAATGAATCGATCCGAATCAAATAAGTCTACCGAGTTAGCAACTTGAATCAATGAATCAAGTATAGTTTGGAATTGATAGTATGACTCAACTCATGAGGCTTAAGAATGGAATCAACTCGAGACAGTCAAAGAATTAACTCGGGGAGACAACAAACTATGCTAAGGATTACTATTATTCCAAGTCTACATTAACCACCAATATTTGGCCTCTGTTAATAGTATTAGAGTTCTATAACCAAAAAAAAGTATTGAGAGTTATTTTATTTTCCAACCAAAAATAAATAAATAAAAACTTTTCCCACAACATATTTTTTACAGGAACAAATGTTCAAGGATTTTGTATGTCCGACTATGTCCTACACACAAAGGTTGGCAACATAGGGTTAAAACAGTTTTCAAATGAAAAAATAGGTACCCTTAAAAATGGGGTGTATAGGGTTAAAACAGTAAAACAAGTATTCAAATGAACATTTGCTCCCTATTTAAAAGCACCTCGGATTTGGTGCGACCCCTAAAGTCACCCTAAGGTGCTATTGACATTAGGGGCCGACACATCAGCACCAAAAAAGTGACTTAAACTTTTTGGGAGATGCTATTCACTTTTTGGTGCTGATGTGTCTGATCCTGATGTCGGTCTTACTTTAAGTGGACCTAAGGTGGTCTTACCAAATCATCGGATTTAAAATAACAACGACTACAACAAATAGTCTTATCCCAACTATTTGGGGTTGGCTTCACGAATCCTGCTCCGTCATTCCACTTTGTTTAGGGCCTTATCTACTATTAAATTACAAGCTGTCATGTCCCTCTTTATTATCTCCACCTAGGTTAATTTTGGCATTCCTCTAGTCCTTTTAGCACCTTCAACTTGTATTGTTTCACTTCGTCTCACTTGTACAATCATTGGTCTTCGTTGTAATCATCGGATTTAAAAGAGGCACCAAATTCAAAAAAAAAAAAAAAAAAATCTTTAGCCTGTGATGAGAGGACATGGTGGGACATACAATATCCTTATGGAACATTTGCTCCTTATTTTTACACATGGAAAGACCGAGACGGAAAACTGCCCAACTTTCAACATTAATGAATAACTAGAAAGGTTATTTTACTCAATGAAGTGCCCTAGCGCGAGGTTGTTCTTAATTAGAATTCACTTTAACATTGTACCCGACCTTGTGTTGTTCATGAATCCTTTCCACATCAATACAGTAGCAACATGTGCATCACCTGTTTGTTCACGTGTGTGTGCATATATATTCAAGGTCTATACTCTATACTAATCCCATGATACATTATCCACAATGCTTATGAATTACAAAGAATATGCCTCACCAATTTAAAGCTGTGAATGAGCCAAGCTGCTCTACGCTCACTTGCTTAAAAACTCAACTATAACTAGAGTGTTTAAAATTGTCACAACGAATGGTGGCTTCAACATGGAGGTCGTAAAGGACTGGTATCCAAGTCTTGAGGCCATCCCTTCTCGATACCACCACTTTAAGAAGCTAAACATGCGATGATAATTGAATGATGCATAGCTTGCTTGTGAGGATGCATGTCAACTTCAATTGTTAAATCCTTAATTCTGGCATCATGTAGTATATGCAGTATCGATTTCGATCTGCATAGACAGGAAGATATAGTATCCCTACATCTGTGTTTGTGAAGCTCGACACATGCTTACCATGGACTCCATTTATCCTCGTAAAATCTTCTAGAGCTACTTTGATTTCCTGCTCATGAACTCTTGGGATTCTTTGAAGCAAAATTTCAGCAGAGTTCTTCAATAATGGGATTATTCACCCTAAGGATTTGGTGTGACCCTTTAAGGCCCAGTCTGGTTGCCATGAAGAGATTTTCTCATGACGAAATTTTCTCAAAAAATCATTTTTAAGTTGTCTGATTGCCCATGACAAGTTGGTTTTTTCATGTTTTTCTTATGATTCTTTCTTTCCTTTTGTTATGGTATTTTATTTTCTATTCCTTTCTTTTCTTTTTTACACAATTCATGGCAACCAGACTGGGCCTAAATAATGCCTAAGGTCTGCCCTGCATCAGGGGCGGACACATCAGTGCCCATAAGTGATTCACCCCCAAAAAGTGTAAATCACTTTTCTGGTGTTGATTTGTCTGCCCCTGATACAAGGCAAACCTTAGGTAATTTTTAAGGGGTCACACCAAATCCCAGCTAGATTAATCATGATCATGGGGATCATGTTGTTGAGCATTGGCCACTATGATTGTGTCGATGACCATGGAATTGGTGATCATAGTTTAGATTTACCTCTCCCAAACTTCTATTTAGAAAAAAAAAAATAAAAAATGAAAGCTACACAAACTTGATGTCCCCATAAATGAATTCATGCTGCAATGCCTCTCAAATTTTGATTCTCCACATGATGAGTATTAGGATGAATAAGGTTAAGCATCGCCAATATTGGATTTCTGATTTAGCCAGGGTGGAAACATACCTGCGATTAGAAAAATATGAAACCTTTAAGAAATGAAACCTTGAAGTAAGGAAGAGAGAAAAGGAGGGGAAAAGGAGAAAAGCAGAAGGGAGATGAGAGGAATAGGGGGAAACGAGAGAAGAGATATAAAAAAGAAAACGAGAGAGGAGAGACGGGAAAGGGGATACACACAGCTGTTCGATCACTGGCGTAGAATAATTGGACTGTGTTTGAGTGACAGAGGCTCCATTGGTTGTATCCCTAGCTTTCCAAAGATTACAACTTGTGTCATTCCAAAATTCTGATTCATTCAATTGGATTTTAGCTGAAGAGAATCTCGTGTATAAGAAATCCCACAGAAAGTTTTCATTTCAATGCTCAGTTTCGTAATCCAACCAAATATCTACTTATATTAGGAATTTTATCATGTTCGTATTATTTTCCAACATGCAGCACTACTTTCCACTATTTAACTTGCAACCAAGTAGATATGATGTGGAGAGTGAGAAATGGCATGGAGAACATTCTAGAGAATGTTCTAAAGATTAGAAAGTCAAATGTGGATGGTATCTCTTCTTGTTGAAGTATCTCCAAGTTTGTGGACTTTTTAATGTTGAAGAATTTTCAAATTTGTGGATTATGTCTCCAACGTTAGATCTTTATCATCATTACTATCTTTATTTGCTGATGGTTATGACTGTTCAATATGTTCCATAGGGTCAAACCTATTTCTCTAAAGACACCCTAGGTATTGTTAAAAGTCTGGCTTTTCATTTTGAGAGACATTACCTCAATTCCTTATGAAAGGTTGTGACTCTTCTTCGTACTTGTTTTTTTGATCTTTGCTACTTTGGCATACATCATTACCTTCCCTGCACAAGGTGGGCCCCGGCACCTACCGTGGAGAACCCAAACCCGAAACCAAAATCCAGGCAAGCTATTTTGCACGGTGCACTACTAGGAACGAGCCTTGAACCAAAGACTTACATACAGAAGAGAAATGCCGCAACCACGCACCCAAGCACGGGGGCATTGGCGTGACTCTTCTCTTAAGAGGCATTATTGCAACTCTCTATGAAAAGTTGTGACCTATTCTTCGAAAACCTTTTATAAAGTACCAAATCATCAACTCCAGCTTTTGAAAATAAAATTTAAAATAAAGGACAAAATCTTCTTAAACTTTAGAAATATCCTGAAGTCCTAACAAAGTAATTTTCCTAATAAGATAGTTTCTTTCTATAGGATTCTCAGTTTCTTTTCATTTTATAAAACATCCATTTTTCTTTTTAAGTAAAAAATAGAAGTATCTTAAAACTAAGAAGTAAAGAGAGATTTCCAAAATGATGCACGTAGGTGCCTAGCACCTTTTCAAAACCCAATCAAGTTATGAAATATGAACCGTGATTTTCTTAGGCTAAGAAATTTTTCATTCTTTAAATTTACAGGGTTTCAAGATTAGACAGTTTCAAAAGAAGTTTTCATAAAAATAAAGAGCAGCTGTATATTGAAATTTAGCTTTGCTTTAAGGTTCATTTTCTCACAAAAGAAGTCCTCAAACCCATGTGCTATAAATGGATACCAAAAAAAAAAAAAAGAAAGAAAGAAAAAAAAACTTGTCTGTTATAAAAATATAAAATGTCCACTAGTATTTGCATTCTATAATTGGAACAAAACAACCTCACAATTAAGGCTGAACATGGGCTTGGGCCAATCTGGGCCCAGCCCGGCCCAGCCCAAAAAGCTAGGCCTGAGCCCAAGTTGAAGGCCCGAACTTCGTTAGGGCTGGGCTCGGGCTTACATCAGCCCGGCCCAATTATATATATATATATATATATATATACAGGTATGTATATGCGTATGTGAAGAAAATGTTCTATGATGAAAAAGTGTCTTTAGTGTATATGGTAAATTATATGTTGACACGGGTTGTATTGATTAAAAACATCCAAAAAAGAGTTGAGATAAAAAAGTAGGTGTCGAAAAAGAGACATCAAAGATTGTGTTTTTAGAAAAATTAATGGGCCATGGGCTAGCCTGAATCGGATAAAATAACTAGGATCAGGCTTGGGCCTAAAGTTTCTAAAAAAATTTAGACCCGAACCCGGCCCGAGCTAGAAATTACTATGGCGGGCCGAGCCCCGGGCCTACCTTGGCCCGACGCAAGCCCGGCCCATGCACACTCCTACTCACAATATCACATGATTTAAATTGTTGCCAATAAACTTGATTTTCGATGTACCAGACACATTGAAATTTAGAATGTGTTAGGTAAACTTCAATGACATGTATACTTATTGAATTTAAACCCTTCAATTCGTATGTTGTTTTAAATCTTAATAGATTGTGGCAATATTTGGGTCCGGGTTATAGTCCACGATATTCCCTATCCATCACTCATCACGTCTCATGGTAGTATATTTGACCCTACAGTTGGGTGTGGGTGGTTCTAAAAAAAATTGTGAATGAATATATTCAAATGACATGACTCTAAGAACATAAGTCACTAAAAGATACTGACATGACCACTACAAATCTATAACTAGATATAGATATCACATAGACAATATGACAAGTAACCGAAAGTAGCAAGCAATTATCCACATCTAATCAGGGTTTTACGTAATATCAATGGCATGTGATATTGTCTGCTAATGGACTTTAAAATTTGAATCAATTAAATTTCATATCTATCCACAAGCTCATTCATGCCAGCAGGGTGTAATTTTTATTTCACATCCATCCGTGGTTTAAAAGACAAAGCAAAAAATGTAGCCAAAATTACATGCTAAAAAACCAACCACCAAAAATAGAAATGATGATGATAATTATAATAATAACAAAAGATTCTAAGTCAACACCCCCAAGTTGATGAGATTTGAAAGATTTCACTCACTGTATTACTGCTCTATTTTGAAAAATATTGCACACATATTACAAGAGTTTGTATGGAAAATAAATACACGTTTACAA
>JAOXJP010010092.1:0-17855 GCA_025762735.1 Platanus orientalis | reverse complement strand
GTATTAGGATGACATCAGGGGGTGAGTTATCACTTTTCAGCACTGATGTGTCCACCCCCTAATGCCATCCTAATACATCAGGAGAAGCAGATTTCCGTATATATTCTTTTCTGCAAGTTTTAGTTAACGGGATATTTCGCCAAAAATGTGTGTTTGCGAGAGAGAGAGAGAGAGAGAGAGGGATTCTTTTTCATGCCTCTACGATATTTGAGCACTCAGGCAAAATACCTACCCACTTGTTCTATCAGAAGCAAAACATGTGGTCAGAATAGAGAACCTTATCACCAACTGACTTTTATCAAAATGCTAAGGCCTTGTTTGGCACAGTTTTTGGGCGTTCTGAAGCTGAAGCATTTCCAGGTTCTCATATTCATTTCCGACAATATAACCATTACTGTGTGGCTTTCAGGCCTACTTCTCGCAAAAAATTGTAACGGAAAGTGATCACTAACAGCTAAAAATTACGAAAACACAGACAATTTTGCTATCGATAATTCTCTATAATAGCAGGGCTTCTTTGATCTCATCGCTCTCTCCCTTAAGACCAACCAAAGCCGATATGACTACATATGCTAGAAACTGGCACGTACTGAGGAATGTTTCTCTTTTGCTTGTGGGAAACTTATGATTAAGAGAAGTGAATAGAAATAAGAGTAAAAGGAGGTCAGGTTGACAGAGGAACCTGTGCCTCAAATATAACTCGAATGGAGGAAAATATTCAGATGCTATAATTCACAACTGTCATTACCCTATATTAGCAATGGATTACAACGTTCACAACCAACAAAGTAGGGGAATAGTTACAACGGCTAACTTCCCAGGAAAATAGGAAAGACTAGTTCTTCCCTTCATACTCGATGACGACTCCCTAATTCTCCCTTCTAATAGAACCAATTAACAGACTTGGTCCACTTACTTGAAATAAGAAATAACAATAACTAAGTTAAAAGGTGAAGGAACCAGCTACAGCTGTAGCTGTAGGAGCAACTCCTGAAGCTAGCCACGTATCAGAAACACACTCCCCCCCTCCCCCTTGCTGATAGCACAGCCAGAGGCACCACTGACTTCACTCCGAATAAGCTACCCTTAAAAGCACTGTGCCTCTACGGCTCAAATATGATTTTTTTTAATCCACGTGTCGCACTGTAAATATATGCAGTGCTTTAAGGGTAGTTTGACGGCATAAGAGGATCCTCTCTCAGGTATCTTCCATGCCGAAAACGTGATTTCCCAAACCCTCTCCGTATGAGCACAAAGAGATAACGATTAATCATTGATTGGCCGACCAAAAAGCAAAAATCTTAAGAATCGTGGACAACTAGAGATTCTAGTCATGGCAAGATTACGGCTGGTCATTGGTGACAGCTGTTGTTTAGTTCTAGCCGTGTCAATACCCAAAAACACTATTTCCCCACTCGCTTAGTATCATCTCACACCATGAATCCCACTTTTCCAAGAAAGTCATCATATTATCACTATAACTGATTTGTGATAAATGTAATTAAGTGGGTAATCTATAACTGGTTTCACCCTTGCATTAGTGAATAGTGGTATATATATATCTATAGATAGAACATGCTTCATCATGCAAAATGAATTTACACCATTCCTTTCAAGTAGAAGTATTGTGACTCCATTCCTTTCAACTTATATCCCACTTTATATAAGTTCGGGCTTCGGGCCAGGCCTCGGGCTGAGCCGAGGTAAGTCCAAGCCCGACCCTAATAAAGTTCGGGCCTTCAACTTGGGCCTGAGCCCTTATCACACCTAGCTCAGACCGGGCTTTTTGGGCCAAATTTTGGGCTGGGCTGGCCCGAGCCCATGCTTAGCCTTATATTTGATGGGTAAAATCAAAGAATTTCATAAAAAATAAAGGTTCTTTAACGGAGGTTTCGAGAGAAGGACGAAGAAGAAGAAGAAGAAGAAGAAGAAGAAAGAAGAATAATGGCAAAAAAGAATGAGAAAATAGTAGTATAGAAAGAAAGATAAACTTAAAAAGAAACTAAGAGATTGAAAGAAAAATAATAGAGATATACCTTAAAGGAGAGAGGAAGCTTGCAGCTACACTTATGGAAGAAGAAAAGAAAGGGGAGCCATGAGTGTCATCAACCCTTGGAGAAGGTAAACAAGGCTACAGCCACACCTTGGGAACATCAAAATTTTCAAAAACTTGTTTATTCTTCACTATCAAATTATGGGGGAGGGGTTGCCTTTAAATAGACTTACATCCTTAAACAATTAAAACTTGCTAAAATTAAAAACTTCATAAAAATCCTAAACTTGCTAGCCAAGTTTTTTAAAACATAAAAAATCTTTCCTAAAATTTAAAACTACTCAAACTTAAGACTTTCTAAAAACACTATTCCCGTTTTTGTTTCCCAAGCATTAGCCTACCTATATGTACTCACAACAACCTGTTTCCATAGGCTGCTATTCTTGTGCCCAACTTGTCATTGCCATACCATTTAGATAAAAGGGCATAATTAACATTTCTAATCCTTTTAAAACCAAAACCACCATTCCATTTAGGTATACAAACGTCTTCCCAAGCCACCAAATGAGGGCCCATTCCATTTCTTCCTTTCCTCTAAATAAAATTTCTTTAACACCTCTCAATATCATTAGCCACCAAAGAAGGGATAATAAAGAGGGGAATAACATAAATTAGAAGGCTAGCAAGCACCAACTTGATTAAAGTAACCCTTCCCCCTTTTGACAGATGCACCTCTCTCTCACTCTCTCTCATTTCAACATCAGCATGTGCGACCCCTTTTTGGTGCTGTAGTTTTGGTACATGCAGACCCTCTATAAGTGCTGCAACTTTGGCACATGCAGCCCTTGATGTTGCATCAGATGGATAAAGTGGAGACATTTTTCTAGAGTTACCATTAAGAGTGAAAGATTTTTTTTTTAAAGACGGCTATAAGAGCTGTCATGCTTTATGGAGAATGTTAGGCAGCCAAGAAACAGCACGTTCGTAGAATGAGTGTAGCTGAGATGAAAATTTTGAAATGGATGAGTGTCCAAATTAGAAAAATTAATGCACGGGAACTTAGGGGTAGCAGGTGATAAGATGAGAAAAAGTCAACTGAGATGGCTTGGTTATCTACAATGAAGATCAATGACTGCACCAGGGAGGAGTGACACGGTGCAAGTTGTGAAGGTGTTAAAAGTACAAGAGGAAGGCCAAAATTGGCATGGGTTGAAGTAGTAAGGAAAGACACTAATGCTTGTTATTTAACAGGCAGATATGGCCTTAGATAGAGTAGAATGCCGGAATAGGATTCGAGTAGTCAACCCCAAGTAGTTATGGATAAGACTTTGTTAAAGCAAAACACTATCAATAAGTAAATATATTAAAGCATTATAGGGGTGCTATACAGGAAGCAGCAACAAACTTAAATATTATTTATACCACTCAAAAAATAACATGAAATATAGGTGGGGTTACATACCAGACCAGATACAAAGCAACAGGAAACCTATTATGAAAAATTCATATACAGCCAAGCTTCATGCAACCGGAGTTTTGCAGCAGATGTCAAAAATTTCATCTAAAGGGGCATGATCACCTGTCCCTTCATCTTTCCTCGCATACAATAACTGCTTCCCTTTGAAGACAAACATCCCTCCCTGATAAAGAGAGAGAATACATAACACAGAAAGTAAATTTTCTAAAACGGACTTGTAAATGAGTTGAGATTAAAAGGAAGCATTGTCAAACATTGGTGAGACCAAAAAATAAGACCTGTTGTAACACGCTACTCCTATCATCTGGGGTGGCTTCAATTGTATAGTTCTTCACAGCTTTCTGCAGTGCTTCAAATCTTGAAAACACCTTCGCCTGTTTTATTCCAGTTATAAAGTGCTTAGAAGAAACTCTATCTTAAACACCGTGGAGATGAAGTAATTGGCGAACCAGTGGTTCTTTTCAGGAATAAGAATTTACGCTGGCTGGGTTGAAGAATGTGCGGCCGAAACCATAATATAAGCCCAAAACATCATATGCCTGGGAAAAGAGTCAGTGAGCACTGACCATTAAAATAAATATAAATGGACATAGAAGTAAAGAGTTTGTAGCTAAAACTTTCGCTACCTTGCGGTCGGGGTCAGCATAAAGGCATTCCGATGGAAATGGTAGCTGGCCAGATAACATCAGATAGAATGAATTAGCTCAAAACAAGGGAAAGCCCCTGATAATAGCATGTCATAATCATGGGAAAACACTCTACACCATGGCAAGTTAAAATCCATGACAAAAGCACACATGATGAAAAGAAAAGAAAGAAAGAAACATGATTTTCAAACTTCAATAGTTTTCTGGGGTTGAATCTGCAGGTGGTGATTCCCCAACTCGAAACAGGTTGAAAACATATTACTCTACCATCTGGGAAGAATTTTCCATAAAGCTACTGTCAAAGTAACATAATACTCATCCAAACAAACAAACAAGACCATCCTCACTATATCTAGAAATTAAGCCCAAGGTAAATGTGAAATTTGCTAACTCGATTGTAGCTTAATTTTGGTACCCAACTTATTGGTTGCCCAGCTAACTTAAATAGGGCATAAATTCCCCAGTAACCTTTAACTTCCAAGTTCCAACACGTTCATTATTTAAAACGTTTCATTATTTTTCTATTTTTTTTTTGTTCAAAACGTTTCGTTAATGAGTCAAGGACTCAAAAAGAATTAAAGATAGGCCAGAGAATCCTAAATACTATTCTAATTTGGTAATTGAAAAAAAAGACACCATAGGAAATATCAGTGTTGAAAAATTGTGAAATTAACATAAACTTTGGCAATCTTCCAAGTTCTAACACGATCGATATTTGAGACTAGACTTGTCTATTTGTCTTGTTCATAGCCTTTAGTCAACGAGTCACTCTAGGATTCAAAAATAAACAAACAAATAAATAAGAGATAGGTCAGGAAATCGAATTACGACTCTAATCTGGTGAAGAAAACACCATTGTGATAGCAGTGTTGAAAATCCTCTGAACGCACATGAACTTTGGCCATCCCCTCACAGAGAAAATCCTATTTAATAACTTTATGCTTCTGCACATGTGCATTTCACTTTTGGTCAAATAAATTCCTCGTAGCTTTTCAAATCCTAGATCCTTAAAATAAGAATATATGAAATATTACCTACGTAACTTGGATTTGTTATAAAATTTGCAATCTTGGTTGAATCAATACAAAAACAAGCAGCCCTATATATAGGCTCAAAAACTCAAGAAAATGGCAAGAAGCCAAACTAGAAACTCCTAAACTACTAGTTTACTTGATACCTAAGACTTTCCTAAACTCAAAACTACTAAAACCTTGACTTTCTAAAGGCAAAAAAGTGACAAAATCAAGCCCTTCTAGAGGATTTCAACCAACACTCTAAGAGGGCCCTACTTTGACTTGTTGACTAACTAAAATTAATAAAATATCCTTGGCAATAATGCCTCATTCCTAAAAGACCCAAAAACAAAAACCATAATGACCCTAATTTCCTAACCTCTAATAAATCATAAACTATCAAGTAAAACAGTAAAAATACACAAATAAAGACTCTAAAAGACTCCATCATGTGTTCCAAATATGGTCCTCAATGTGTCTTCTCGTGTGGACCCCACCAATCCATGTGTGGGTCCCACCTGGCTCTAATGTATGCATAAGTTTCTGACATCAGCAATTCGTAGGCTGACATCAGCAAGCTGTACGACTGGGTGTATGGCAAGTGACTCTGGAACTTAGGCATACTTACGATGTTGGATTTATGGAGATCATTTTCATGTGGACTGGTTGATGACCTCACTGAGATTTGAACTCTCTTCTCTTATTTTGATTCAGACAGTTTGTGGAAGAATTGTAGTGGTTGAGTGATGCTTGGTGCCATTCTTCAAGCAGTGTTGATTGGTAACAGTGCTACTTTTATTTTTGGATAATTAACGCTCTTTATTAGAAGAAAACAGAAACTTAAATACAACAAAGAAATAACAGTGCTTAATTGACAGATGATTGCATATGCTGGGGCATCTGGGAGATGAGCAAGTGCTGTTTGGTGCTGTTTTTAAAAAATTAAGGGTTTTATAACCCTATGCTTATCTGTTTTTGGGTTGTGTAACCCTATGAATCATTGAAGGAGGATACTGTAATCCTATTTGTGATATTAGTAGACCTATTAAAGCTCTATGAAGGATTGGTTGGGCTGTAGGCATGGTAAAGTGGTGGTGTTCTGTGAAACCCTTGAAGTTGTGAATCTCTATGTGTTGTTGAAGTAGGGTTGTATTGTCATGTGACTGACATCAGTGGGCTGGCTATAGCTGTGTGAAAAATTGTTTGTGGTAATTTGTGAAATTTGGAAGTGGTGAAGCTTCATAGCCCGAAGTGATATTGCGTTTGAGAAAATACAAAGCATGTCAGATTCTAGGCAACCAGATTTCACTCAAGAAGCGATAAGTCCACATGCCTGATACAATTAAAGGCTCATAGTATAGCATCTTCCCTATCCTCCGCTTGCTTTGATACTTTAGTCTCTTCTCATAATGCCATGCCCAGTCACTCATGGTCCATTGAGTTAGGTGCTTCAGATCATGATTGGTACGTCTTAGTTGTTCTCTTCATAATTCGTATCATGTATGTTTAGAGAAAGACAAAGCACAAGTAGCAAATGGGTCTTTCTCTTCAGTTGCTAGTAAAGGTTCTGTTTCTGTATCACTTACTATGCTTTTCTCTTCCGTATTCCATGTACCAAACTTTTCATTGAATTTGTTATCTATTAGTCATCTTACTAAGACCTTGAATTGTAGTGTTACTTTTTTTCCCGTACTGTATCTTTCAAGACTTAAAGATGAAGATGGCAATTGATAGAAGCCATGAGGATTAGGGACTCTATACAGTCCTCCACAGCAATCCAACAATCATAGCCACCATATCATAAATTTATTTCTGCACCTCAGTTATATCAATTGCATTTCAGATTTGGCCACCCATCTTTTCCTCTTTCAAAAATAGTTTCTCCCAATTTGTTCACTTCCTTTGTTTCGGATCTCCATTGCGAGACATGTGAGTATGCGATGCATTGCTGATTACTTATCCTATCAGTTCTAGTTGCGATACTATACCTTTTTCAATGGTCCATTCTGATGTATGGGGTCAGCTTGTATTGTTTCCTTATTTGGCTTCAGATATTTTGTCACCTGCATTGATCATTACATAAGAGTCTATCTGTTAAAATCCAAAGGTGATATATTTTCTGTATTCCAATAATTCTATAAGATAGTTGAAAACAAACTTGACACGAAGATCAAGATTCTTCGTTCTGATAACAATGGCAAATACTTGTCAAGTGGCTTTTCATCCTACCTTTCACAGTTAGGTACTTCACCAAAACACATGTCCATGCACTCTAGAACAAAATGGGGTTGCTGAAAGGAAAGACCGTCATCTCCTAAATATTACTCCAGCTTTGCTTCTTGCCATGCCTGTATTAACAGTATTTTGGTCTGATGCTTTGCTAACTGCAAACCACCTCATTAATTGTATGGCTTTACATGTGCCTAGTTTTAAATCTCCTCTTAAGATTCTATCCAGTATCTTTACCTTGTTCTCCATTCTTCCCAGAGTCTCCATCCAATTTTGTTTTGTTCACATTCCAATGTTTGACAAGTCCAAACTTGACCCAAAGCCCTTAGGTGCATTCTCTTAGGGTACATTGTGAAACATAAGAGGTATAAATGATATCACCTTTTGACCTAGGAATGTTTTGTATAATGGATATGACTTTTTCTTTGGGTTTGTTCTGTTTTTCTCCCCCTAGAAGACTCCTCTTTATGGAAAACATGTTGGTGAATTCCTTTATATTTCTTTGATGGTGGTATGAAATCCAACGAAGGTGGCGGTGAGAGGGAAGCCAGCGAAGGAAGTAAGGGGGGCACTGGGCACTATTAGGGGTGTCAATGAGTTGAGCTTTGCCCAGCTCTATTGAGGTTTGGATCGGCTCACCAAGCAAATGATTGCTTTACTTGACTAACAGTAGATGTCAACACTTGACCAAAAGTTTTTTTTTTTTTTTTTTTGTGCTCGATGAACAAAAGGAACTTCATTGACATGATTTCTCAAGACATCACCAAAAGTAACTTTTTTGTGTGTGTGGAGGAACAAAAGTAACTTTACAAATATATATTATTTATTATATGTCCAATCAATTCTATTATTTGATAAAGTATAATGCCAACAAATGACATAATGGTTACTCAAATAAATACATAAATACTATGCTTGTATTATGTATAAACACATTTAATATTTAAACATTATAGTATACTAAACTATATATATATATATATAAAAGACCATTAACAAGTCAAGCTTTTAGCGAGCTGAACCTAGTGTAGCTCGGCTCAGGCTCATTTAGCTAAACAAGCTCACTAGACACTATGGTGACAAAAAATGAATCAAAAGTGTATTCAATAATGAAAAAAACTACACTAGACAAGCCTCATGCATAGTTTATCGCTTCCCTAAGTTGACTCGCCTCCTGAGGCATAAGAGTCGAGTCACTTGTGTAACTCCTGTAGGTACATGACTTGGTCAAGTCATGAGAGTGACTTAGCTGACTCCCATGACTCGGGTCGAGTCTTATGACTTGAGCGAGTCATGTCATCTTTTTTTTTTCTTAAAAAAATGTGCTTTAAATGAAAAAGGCCCTAATGCCATATTTTGGGTTAAACTAATAGACTCTTTTGAGTCTTCAATGGCTATTTGTTATTTTCATTACATATAGAGTTCAAAGTGTTTAGACTCCAAACCATTGTTACCAGAGCGAGAAGTGAAAGTAGGAAGCAATGTGAAAGCGAGACTCAATAAATCCTTGAGAAGTGAGAAGTGAAAAACGATAATAAAGTGCATAACTATGAGTTACAATCAATAATTTCAACTACAATTGATAAAGTGAATAAACTTAAAGAAAGCACTAAAAAAATCTAAAAGCTATACTATGTAAGTAACAAAAAATCATGACATATAAATCAATATGCAAACCTCTTGTTATTAGTATAGTCAGCCATACCTTAGATTTTATCATACATAATATTTTTTTTGTAGATAACTTATATTTTAGAGTTAGACTATAGAATACCTTGTATAAAAGCTACCTGATTTGAATCTTTTTATTGGATTAGAATAAAATAATATAAACAATAAATTCAATACTAAATCTTTTTCCTACAAAATCATTACTAAATTTCATAGATAATATTTTAATCAATCCTAATAGCATAGGATTTACGTTAAATAAAATACAACCATTGTTTCTTGGATCACTTCCCAATCAATTCTCTAAACATTTCTACTCGCTTCTCCAATGATTTCATCTCGTTTCCCTAACTAACTTCTACTTTCTTCACCATGCTTCCCAAATGTGGGAAGCGTACTTTCCACTACATGGGGAAGTGAAATAGAATTAGCTTCTTAAACAAACTTCCTACTTTGTACCAAGCTTCCCTGTAATTATGCTCCAAACCAAACTCCACTCTCCATCAAACCAAGCCTTAGTTCAAGTCTTTAAGAATAAATAAGAATAGCTGAAGATTTAACATTAAAGTTTATGTTTTTCTTCTTGCTTGAAACCCTTTCATAGTTTTATTAACTATATGTACTAAGTAGTTAAATGAGGTTAAAATTGACTTTAATTTGTATTTGGTAACAACTCTATAACGGTATTGAGTTTTCACATAGCTGAATCTCTTAAAAGTTTTTTTAGAATAATAATAGAAAATGCTCATATTTATCTTAGAAATTGACAATACTTGATCCAAACTACTATCTAAAATTTTTAATATATTATTTGTATTTTCATAAAAATAAAATTGTGACATGACTCCTTGAGTTGAATCCTGAGTTAATTTAGCTATACAAGTTGAATAAAAAATCCGAGTCAAGGAACCTTGACCTCATGTGCCTCTCTGAGAAGCATCTTATGCTCCATCTTATAGTATATGTAATTTTTTTTATCCTCTTCATGATTCTCACCTTCCTATTGCGCTCAGGAAAGGTATTAGCTCATGTATCCATCACCTAGTTGTTAATTATGTTTCATATGATGCCATTTATCCAACATTTCGAGTTTTTTCTAATTCTTTTTCATGCAGTGTATCAAAAGCTCTATCCCAATCAAAATGGAGAGAATTCATGGAAGAATAGACAAAGGCACTAGAGAGAAATTGTACTTGAAATATAGTAGACCATCCTAGAGGCAAAGAACTAGTGGGATGCAAATGGATCTTCGCAATGAAGCTACACTAGATGATGCACTAAAAAGATATAAAACAATGTTGGTAGCAAAAGGCTACACCCAATCATATGGGATTGATTGCTTGGAAACCTCTATCCATTTGCCAATTTTATGGAATACTTCTCCACAAAATTTTGGCCCAAAGCCTCTTAGATTTGAGAATATGTGGGTCATTCATCCTTCCTTTATAGGGCTGATCCATGATTGGTGGAATGAATTTGAGGGTGGCAGTTGGGCAGGTTTCCATTTTATGAAAAGACATTTTTATGTGAAGGCCAAACTGTTGGATCGGAACAAATCAACTTTTGGTTTACTCAATGAGAACAAAAGTAGGTTGAGTGCGGAGCTGTAAGGTATTGATGCTAGGGTGGAGGAGGAGGAAGGGAGGGAAGAGGAGCTTATGGGAAAAAGATGGGAAGTTTTGGCAAAGATGGAGAAGGTACTACAAGCTGAAGAAATGTATTGGCACCAAAAAGCTAGATATAAATGGATAGGCAAAAGGGATGGGAACACAAGTTTTTTTCACAAGGTAGCATATGGGAAGAAAAGGAAAAACCTTATTACAATCTTAATGATAGATGGTGAGGAAGTGATAAACTTTGAGAACATCGCCAATGAAACAATATGTTTATTCCAAAACTTATATAAGAAGGATGCTTCCTAGAGACCATACATTGATAACTTATTTGAGTCTCGGGTTAGTAATGAAAAAGCCCTTGATTTGGAAAAGCCTTTTGAAGAGGATGAGGTAAAAGCTGCTATTTTTGGGATGGATGGAGCCAAAGCTCTAGGGATGGATGGGTTTTCAACATTGTTCTTCCAAGAATGTTGGGCCTCTATAAAAGATGATCTTATGAAGGTGTTTGGGGAGTTCTTTGAAAGGGGAAGGATGAACATAGCAATGAAATCAACCATCATTGCTTTGATTCCTAAGAAAGATGGGATGAGAGAGTTGGGAGATTATAGGCCTATAAGCCTGGTGAGTAGTCTCTATAAGATAAAGGATCATGGGAATTTGTGGTATCTTCTACTCCGAGTGCTTTAATTTATGGCAGATAGATTATGGACAGCCAATGAATGTGTGGACATGAGGAAGCACTCAAGGGAGTGAGGGGTGGTGTGTTAGTTACATATGGATGTTGCATATGATAAAGTAGATTGGGACTTCCTATTCTGTGTTTTAAGGAAAAAAAGGTTTTCGGGAGAGATGGATAAAGTGGATGGAGGGCTGTGTTCTAAATCCTTTCTTCGTGATTTTGGTGAATGGAACTTTTAGAGGATTCTTTAAATCTTTAAGGGGCTAAGATAGGGTGATCCATTGTCTCATTTTTTGGTCTCCCTCGTGGTTGATGGTTTGAGTATTATCTTAAAAAGGGCAGAACAAGCTCATTTGGTTGAAGGTTTTGTTATAGGGGATGAAAGTATCATGGTCTCTCACCTGCAATTTGCCGATGACACACTCCTTTTTCTCAAAGCTGATAGGGAGAATGTTCGAAAAATGGAGCTTTGCCTTCATTTTTTTTTTAGAGGCAAAATTAAACTGTTTTGAATACTTGAAGCAGAAACAAAATATAAACAAAAAGCTGGCTCATCACCAAGAGAGTGACAAAACCAAAACAACTGAAAGCCAAACAGAAAAAAACAAACCCCCGGAACAAAAGAAACCCCCAAGACCCCACAAAGCTAACACTCTTCCCGTCTCCATAATAAATCCCAAGCCGAGTCCTCAAACTCCGACCGAAGAGCCACCCACTCAAGCAAAACACTATGAATATAGAGCAAAACCTCTTCCAAACCCCTAGCCTTCTCCTAAAAAATTCTAGAATTTCTCTCCTTCCAAAGACCCCAACACACCGCCTCTAGACAATAAGACCAGATAATAGCCGGAAGACCCTCCAAACCATGGGTCCCCCAGCCATGGATAAGATCACAAAAAATGGAAGAGAAAGACAAAGCATTATGAAGATGGGAAAGGAAGAAACTCCAAACCGCAAAGGCCATGTCACAATGGAGGAAAAGATGATCCACAGACTCCTCCTTCAGACACAAAATGCATCTATTAGCTAAACTCCATCTCCTACTCTGAAGGTGATTAAGGGTGAGAACTTTATCCAGATAAACATTCCACATGAAAAAAACAACTTTAGATGGGATTCCCTGGGTCAATATGCCAGATAGGGGAAAGTTCCTGACCCTAAAACCCCCTAATTCCATATAAAGAGATTTTGGAGTGAATAGACCCTTTTTTGAGAGTGTCCACACCCACCCATCTCGACTATCAGGAATTGACCTAAAGTTTTCTAATAACATCAACAATCTCCTACAATCCTCCATCTCCTAATCGTTTAGATTCCTACGAAGGCCAAATTCCAGCAATTAATTGCCTCATCAAAATAATCCACCACCTTGCCTTTAGGATCCATTGCTAAAGGGTAAAGATTCATGAACGAAACCTGCAGCGGCACCTCCTCAATCCACCTCCCAAAAACGAATCTCCCTGCCAAACCCCAAATTGAAACAAATGAAACTCTAAAATCTATCATGCAAATTCTGGATGGACTTCCACAACCCACAACCATGCCTAATCCTTACCTCCTTGGATTCCCAACTAGAAGACATCCCAAATCTAACCACCACCACCTTCCGCCACAAACTCTCCTGCTCGACCCCGAATCTCTAAAGCCACTTTGTCAACAGGACCCTGTTATGGTCTCTAATCGACCGCACACCCAGACCGCCACAACTAAGAGGCTTGCAAATGGTCTTCCTATCCATTAAGTGATACTGATGATGATCCCCCATATCGTTCCAAAGGAACTTTCTGAATTTTGTCTCAATCACCTTGGCTACGGATCTTGGGATAGTAAATAACGAAAGATAGTAGTTTGGGATGGACACCAGGGTGGATTTCAACAAGGTAAGTCTACCCCCTTTAGACAAAAGAGTAGCCTTCTAGGAGTCCAATCTCACATTGATCCTATCAATGATCGGGTTCCAAACCCCTTTAGACTTAAAACTAGCCCCCAATGGCATGCCAAGATAGGTCGACGGCAGCGCCCCTATTTTACATCCTAAAATCCAAGCCAAATCCTCAATGTTGGGCACCTCACCAATTTGGAACAGCTCGCTTTTGCCCAAATTAATCTTTAGCCCCGACACCGCCTCAAAACAACAAAGGATGCACCTCAAAATACCCAACTGCGTCTCTATCACTTCATATTTTTGAAGTGATATCTAAATTAAAAGTAAACCTAGAAAATTCATGTATGGTGGGTATTCGTACCAATAATGGTGACTAAGAAAGATCTGGTGGGAGTAATATATTGCAAAGTGGGAGAGTCGCCTTTGAAGTATCTAAGTATGCCCCTTGGTGAAAATCCAAGAGTAGTGTCTTTTTGGGATTCGATTGTACGAAAGATGTTGAAAAAACTAGTTTGTTGGAAGAGGTCATATATATCCCTGGGTGGTAGAATTACTTTGATTAAGGCGGTTCTATCCAATATCCCGGTGTACTATATGTCCTTGTTCAGAATGTTGAGTAAGGTGGCGCTGACAATTGAGAAATATCAAAGGGATTTATTATAAGAGGTAAGCAAAAAAAGATCACCTGATGAAATGGGAGGTGGTGGTAAAGGTGAAGGAGCAAGGGGGTCTAGGAGTGGGTAAATTGAAGGAAAGAAACCAAGTTCTATTGGGGAAATGGTTATGGAGATTTGCGATAGAATAGGGGAGTTTATGGCATTCCATCATTCTTAGCAGATATGGTTTTGATGTTAACGGGTGGGACTACAACCAATCTCTTCGCCTCTCTCACTCTTTCTGTTGAAATCATATCATCCAAGTTGGTCCTCTTTTCTATCCTCACACTCGGTTCTCTATTGGTAATGGTGAAAAAATCCTATTTCTAGAAAGATCTTTGGTGGGACAATTCAACCTTCCCATAAGGATGCTAAGGTGGCTAAAATTATATCTCAAGATTCTAATCACCTTTCTTGGCATCTTACTTTTAGTTGTGACCTTTATGAATGGGAGGTTCCCATAGTCGGTAACCTCATGGATGCTCTTAATCTAGTCTACTTGTCGAGGGAGGATCAAGCCTCCCAAGTTTGGACTCCCTCATCTGATGATATCTTCTCCTTTAAATCTTTCTGGTGCTTCTTGTCCTAGAAATTTCCTGACCCAAAAGGTATGGAATTCTACTACTCCTCCTTGGGTGAAAATATTTTAACTGGATGGCTATCTTGGGTAGGCAAAACACCATGGATGCCTTTAGAAAAGGAGACCTTACAAGGCTATTTCTCCATCGGTTTGTGCACTTTGTGGAAAAGATGGGGAATTGGTGAATCACATTTTTATTCATTGTGCATTCACTCACAAAATATGAAGTTGGTTCTAGAATGCTCTCTCTTTACAATTCGTCATGCCGGAGACTTTTGTAGATCTTGTTCATAAATGGGATGGAGTTAAAGTGGTGCACATAAGAATATTCCTTCGTGTCTTATTGTAGGGCATGGTCTGAGGTTTGGAAAGAAAGGAACCTACAAATCTTTGCGGATAAAAAGAGGAATATTTAGGCAGTTATAGATTATGCTATGTGTGAAGATGAGTCTTGGGTGTTGGTGAAAAAGAGAATTTAGAGATTGCTCCTTGAATGATATGGTTTGGAATTGGGTTACATGCATCTCTACTTCTTCCTCCATGACTATAGCTTTGGCTTTGGCTTGGGTTCCTCCTTGTGAAGGCATGGTTAAGGTTAACTTCAATGGGGCTTCTTTTGGAAACCCAAGGCTAGCAGGGTTCAGTCGTATTACGAGGGATCATCATGGGACTATTGTTCGTGCCAAAGGGAGCTCTATAGGGATTGTCGATGCCATTCAAGCCGAGCTTATTGGTCTTCTTGAAAGCTTAAGGATGGTCAAGTGTTTGAATCTAAGGCAGTGCATTATGGAAGGGGACTCCAAAACAAGGATTAGTATGCGTGGGGCCTGGCAGATGCAACAGTTTATTTATGAGATTTGGGCCCTGATTAGGAAATGAAGGTGGGCTTACATCCGTGCCTCGCAATCAAAATGCTTTGGTGGACAAGTTGGCTAAGTAGAGTGTTGGCTAGACTGATGGGTTTATAGGGAACCACATGCTAGAATGCTAATGTAGTTGTGTTTCTTTTGGCTTGTTTTTCTTCTTTGTTTGGTCTTTCTCTGCAGCTTCGTCGGCTATTTGTTTCTTTGGTTTGTTCTTATTAATAAAACTGGTTATTTATCCACAAAAAAAAAAATGCCAGGAAACCTTTGCGACCTGTGACCAAAATGAATTCCATAAGAGTTTTGATATCTCTTGTAGTTTATTAGAAATGACCACTCTTGAAAAAAGATGTAGAGAATGTTTTCTTACATGAAAACTTAGGAAATTTATAAGAGGCAGCCTCTAGGTTTATAGTATTTTTCAGGAAAATGAAAAGTGTGTCAATTGAAGAAAGCATTATATGGTCTGAAGCAGCCACTAAGGGTGTGCTTTAAGAGATTCCAAGGTGTTATGGTCAGGAAAGCATCGAGGATGAAAGGTAATAGCTCTCATAGTTTATGTCAATAATATTGTGGTGCCTGGAAATGACCCTTGTGAAATAAAGGGCTTAAGAAGCTATTTGGAAAAAAGAATTTGAGATTAGAGACTTGGGTCAATTGAGATACCTCCTTGGGATTAATATGGCTTGATCAAATAACGACATTTTCCTATTACAAAGGCAATATATCCTAAACCACTTACAAGACACCGATTTGAGGAGCTAAAACCATGCGACACACCGATTGATCCCAACCACAAACTAAGGTGAAAATACTAGGTCAATTGCTACAAGAAGATATCAAAGATTAGTGGGGAAGCTAATTTATCTCACCTACCAAACCTGACATTACATATGCAGTTAGAGTTGTGAGTCAATTTATGCATGCCCCACTCTAGTACATCTAGAGGCAACCTACTGAATCCTTCCAAATCTAAAGAAGAATCCAGGAAATGCATATCATATAGAAAAGAGAGGGGACCTACGAGTTAAGATGCAAACTAGGTAGGATCTGAATCTGACAGAAGGTTCACATATGTTATTGTAAATTTGTTATAGGAAACTTAGTCACATAGAACAAACTGTCTTCTTCTTGCTTGCCATAGACTTAGGCATTGGCTTCCATAGGAGATGGTATTTTTTAACCCATTGAAGAGCTACCTCATCAATTCCCCCCTCTTGAAAACTCAATCCCATTGAGTTGGGGTGGAGGTCCAAGGATTCCTGGTACATTATGTGGTGTTGCGTGCCATGGAAAAGTAGATTGCTTCTGCTTCCGCTTTAGCTTTAGTGACATTGGACACATCCTCTACATAATAAACATGGAGTGCATCAACCTTGAAAATCTTTTGATTGTTCTTTCCTTAGCTTCCTCTGCTAATTCTCATTCGCACTATGCAATCATATCATCAGTTGGCTCACATACTTCTTCTTCCAACTCGTCCTCCTCTAATGATTGCTTTTCAGTAAGGCCCATAAACTTGCTTAGACACTGGGATTTATGATGCTCATAGCCCTTGCAATAATAACACTGATCTTCCTTTGGTTTCAATACAGATTCATCTGAACCTCTGGATTTAGATGGAGAAAACTGGCGATTAGGCTTGGAAGATGATGTCATGCTCTGATTTTATACCCTGCTAATTTGCCTACTAGAGGAACCACCATCATCATACGCCATGCTTTTAGGAACATTCTCCACGAAAGACTTCTTGGAAGAATGAAGCCTCATATTAACATAGACCCTGTGATAATGATAACATAAATCCTGCAATATCTAAGGATGCAAACCCTGTCTATACATGACCACTAGAATCTTATCATTCCACTTAATTCCTGCTCATGCCGCTAATTGATGAAACTAGTTGGTGTAGGCTTCCACAAACAAAGATCCATGCTTAAGCTGATTCAACTGTATGTGAGCTCCTTGCTTGAAATCTCATGATTCAAATTGTTTCTTCATGGTTTCTTTCATCTCACTCCAAGTAGTAATCTCTCCATTGCCTGATTTAGAAAAACTCTTTTTATAAGATGTCCACCATATCTTGGTTGTTCTAGTTAATTTGGCTTTTACAAATTTAAGCTTGCATTATTCTGGCATGTCATACCACTCAAAGTAAGTCTTCATGCGATATTTCCAATCTAAGAATACATCGGTGTTGTGCTCACCACTAAAGTTAGGAACTTCAATTCTAACATGTCTCTCAACTTCATGATGTATACCATCTCGCTGATTCACAACTCTGTGATTTTGTTCTATCCTAAATGGTATCACCTCATGTTGTTCATATGAGAGGTCTCATGAGTTGTATTCTAAGGTGGAGGAAGGGTCGAATTGGAAGAACCTTCTCCCTACATTGGCTTCTTTCCTGTTGATTGGAGAGCCACCATAAACTCAGCAAATTTAACGTCAAATTGAACCTCAAGTCTGTTGATAATTGCTTAAAATTGCATAATTATCATAATCAAAATGAGCATTATCACATTTATTTTATGTGTATTTATATT
>JAOXJP010010081.1:0-17855 GCA_025762735.1 Platanus orientalis | reverse complement strand
TCCCTACTCCTGTATGTCACTATCTTTGATTCCACCGTGAGTTCAGTTTTAATGAAAGAAGGAAGCAAGCAGCGTCTTGTGTACTACATACGCAAGGCACTGATCAGGGCTAAGAAGAATATCAAAAAATCGAAAAGGTAGCCTTTGTGGTAGTAACCACTGCAAGAAAGCGATGCCCGTATTTCCAAGCTCATGTGGTCATAGTACTCACTGACCAACCCCTAAAATACGCTCTATTGCAACCAAATACCTCAGACAAACTAATAAAATGGGCAGTCGAGTTGGTAGAATTCAACATCGAATACAAGCCAAGGAGAATAGTGAAGGGCCAAACTGTTGCCGACTTCGTAGCCGAATTAACTCCATCTATTGATGTCGAGAAACCAGAGGAAACAACTCTTGCTGAGGGTGATGGCTGGCTACTGAATGTCGATGGGTCCTCAATAGGCCATGTGAGTGGGGTTGAGATCATAATAACCTCTCTGAGAGGCGAAGAATTAGAGTATGTCATCAGATTCGAGTTCAAAGCAACCAATAATGAGGCAGAATATGAAGCATTGGTTAACGAGCTTAAGATAGCCCATAAGCTCGGAGCTAGAAGGATAAGGATCAGGAGCTATTCCAAGCTGATAGTGGACCAAGTCCTCAGAGAATATGAGGCAAGTGAGGAGAGGATGGAAAAATACTTGCGGATGACACAAGCATTGATGACCATGTTTAACGTGTTCATCATCGAGCATGTTTCACGGGAGCAAAACGACTGGGCTGACCAGATGGCCTGACTAGCCTCAGCCCTCAAGGACGCGATGATTGAATATTTGCCAACTATAAGTATTGTTGTCTTCAAAACTGTACCAATTGAAGTCACGGAAGAGGAACCGACATGGATGGACACAATCAGGGTGTTCCTAAAAGAAGGTAAGTTGCCTAATGATCGTACAGAAGCTAGGAGGCTCAAATTAAGATCCTCACGGTACGTGTTACTAGATGGAGTCTTATACAAAAGAAGCCTCATGCTGCCTTACTTGAGGTGCTTGAGCTCGACCGAGTCGGAACTAGCAATGACGGAGATTCATGAGGGAATATGTGAAAACCACTCGGGGGCAAATCGATGGTTCATCGACTCATCAGAGTTGGCTATTACTGGCCAACCATGCGATCTGACTCAACACGTTTCACCTGAAAATATGACAGATGCCAAAGATTCAAAAATAAGCCTCGCCAACTTGTAGAATAACTCACACCAATAGCCCCTAGACGTTTACACGATGGGTAATAGACATAGTCGGGCCACTCCTAAAAGGAAAGAGACAACTCAGGTTCATTATCGTGCTAATTGACTAATTCATCAAGTGGGCCGAAGCAGAACCCGTTGCCAAGATCACCGAGAGCAATGTCAGAAACTTCGTATGGAAGGCTATAGTGTGGCACTTTGGCATCCCAGAGGTCCTAATCTCGGGTAATGGTAGGCAATTTGACAACCCTCGTTTCAAGGAGTTCTACTCAAATCTTGGGATAAGAAATTATTTTTCTTCCCTAGGTCATCCTCAATCCAACGAGCAAGTCGAAGTCACCAACCACACTCTCCTCCATATAATACAAACATGGTTGGAGGCCCATAAAGGAAACTGGCCTAAAGAACTACTAGGAACTTTATGGGCAAACAGGACGATGGTCAAGACCCCAACAGGGGAAACCCCTTTTCTATTAGTGTTCGGGTCAAAGGCAGTGACCCCAATAGAGTTAATCCTACCAACATACCGAGTCTCCAAAGCAGATGAAGACAAGAACGAGGAGAATCTTCATATGAACTTTGACCTACTGGAAGAAAGGAGGCAAGAGGCTACCGCTCGAATGACAATTTATTGCAATACCATGGCCCGATACTACAACAAAAAAGTTAAAGAGAGGAGGTTTGGAGTAGGAGATCTCCTGAGGGAGGTCATGCTTGCCACCAAGAATCCAACAGATGGGAAACTTGAACCAAATTGGGAAGGACCATTCAGAGTTATGAAGTTCAATAGGCTTGGATCGTATCATCTTGAGAGTCTGGAAGGCAAGCCATTGCCTTGACCTTTGAATGCAGAGCACCTAAGGAAGTATTATCCCTAAGGAAATTGTAACTCAACATCAATAAATAAGAGGTCTTTTTACACAAAAAAATCTTTGAAATTACCTGGAACAACAATGAGGTATGCAATTCGACTGGCCCCATGAGGTCGAGAGTCACTCGATGACTTAAGTTATTTGACTGGCCCCATGTGGTCGAGAGTCAACTGATGACTCAGATTATTCAATTAACCCCATGAGGCCGATAGTCACTTGATGATTTAGCTTATTTGAATGGCTCCATATGGTCGAGAGTCACTTGATGACTTAGCTTATTCAACTGGCCCCATGAGGTCGAAAGCCACCCGATGACTCAGATTATTCGACTGACCCCATGTGGTTGAGAGTCACTTGATGAATTAGCTTATTCAAGTGGCCCTATGAGGCCAAGAATCATCCGATGACTCAGATTATTCAACTGGCCCCATGTGGTTGAGGGTCACTTGATGACTTAGCTTATTCAACTGGCCCCATGAGGTTGAGAGTCACTTAATGACTCAGATTATTCAACTAGCCCCATGGGGCCGAGAGTCACTTGATGACTTAGATTATTCGACTGGCCCTATGTGGTCAAGAGTCACTTGATGACTTAACTTATTCAACTGGCCCCATGAGGCGGAAAGTCACCTGATGACTCAGATTATTCGACTGGCTCCATGTGGTCCAGAGTCACTTGATGACTTAGATTATTCAACTGGCCCCATGAGGCCAAGAGTCACCCGATGACTCAGATTATTTGACTGAACCCATGAGGCCAAAAGTCACTTGATGACTTAAGATTTTGATTGGCCTAATGAGGCCAAGAGTTACTTGATAACTTAGCCTATTCTACCGGCCCCATGTGGTTGAGAGTCACTTGAAGACTAAAAATGACCAACTGATTTCAATCATCATTAAGCACTTAAACAATTTTTAAAAGTTAGAATGAGTGCTATAGGTTCCAACTAAAAAGGGAACCGAATAAGTTATTACACTAAGCACGGAGACTCAAAACGGAATATATGAAAAAGACAGAGACATTTTTTATTCATAGAAAAGATTGTTATAAGAGAATCTTTAAAAAAAAAAGAAAGGGAGATGAATTACAGGCAAAAGCACCTAAAGCATAGTCTAATCCTCGGCCTAATCTTCTTCTACATGAACAACCTTTGCCTTGTCTTCCTCGACCTGAACAACCTCGGGCGCAGTAGGAGACCTAGAGTCATCGTCAAAGATAAACTTGGAGAAATCAACCTCCTGGTATGCTCGAGAGGTCCTACACCGGAACGCCTCAAAACTATCCTGATAGTAATTCGAGACTTCGAGGGTGTAATCTATTGAGCCTCAGATCTCCTTCTATGCCGCCTCCCTCTCTTACTGGAGGCGAGCTGCCAATGCATCCCTGGCTCCAGCCCTCTCTCAAACAAGGATTTCCTCAGCTTATGCTGCTCTGTTGTCCGCCTTGGTTGCCTTATCAACTAAGACCCTTGGCTTCTCCAATGCGTCTCAGAGCTTGGCAAACAGGTCGTCCCTCTCAGAATAAAGTGACTCCCAATCATCCTAAAGATCAGCCTCCCTCAGCGCAGAATCAGACAGTAAGGTCTGGAGGCCTAAAATTCTCAAATTTTAAGGCCACAACCTTCTTATGAGTGCGAACGACATCCTCCATAGCCTTTTGGAACTAGATGCCTGCCGTCATGAGTGATGTCAACTACAGAAAGAAGAAATAAAACTTTTTGAGATTAAGAAGGTTAAGTGGAAGAATTATTGTAGGATCATAAAGAAATATACCTCGGCCAAGTCAAGCACCATCCTCTGGTACAAGGCACCCGAGTTCATCATGAGAAGGGTCTTAAGATCACCCCTTAGAACAACCCCAATCATCTTCTTGAAGGCATACTTTGGATTGTTCACAAAAGTATCCACCGTAGGGCCCTTTCCCTTGCCGACCCGAGGAACAATGTCACCAGTGGATGGAGATGGATGGCTTTTAGTAGAGGTAGGGGTAGAGTCTGAGGCTGCGAGAGTAAAAGAGAGGCCAACAGAAGCGCTCAGGGCCGTCTTGTCCTTCTTTGGGGGTTGAGAGGCAACACCCTCTCGACTACCCGAGGTTGCCACCTGAGCCTTCTGGCATTTTAGCGCGGGAGCTATAGGGTCGAAGGACCTTTGGCCCTCAGCTAGTCCTGAGCCTTCCCCAGCTGGGGGAATCTCCTGAGACTCAACCAGTCCCTCACGAACCTCATGCACCCTCTTCAACATGAGCTTTAGGTTGGGCTTCGTCATGACTACAAAGTGTAGCAAAAGAGTGTTAAAAAAATAAGATTATAAGAGAATAACGAATATCCGCGGTTGTTCCCCCGATGAGTTCCACCATGGGGGGAATACCCGAGTTTCCCGAAGCAACGTCCTCGATATACTAAGGCTGAAATGGAAATTGAGAAAGGGCCTCGGGAGTAATGAGAGCCGAGTAGTCGTGTATGAGGTAAGTAATCACCCTAAGCACTTGGCTAAGGGAGGATATCGAGAGTTGGGGCTCGGCAAAGGCTGAGAGGGAACACAAAAAGACAGTGAGAAACTGAAGGCAAACCCAAAAATAAAGCAAAAATTATAAAAAACGACGACTTACCAAAAGAGTCCGGGTTACCCCAAACTCGACTGAAGCTGACCATTTGTTCCACCTTGCTGTCACAAGGGCATGCTTTGCAGCTATTACCCGAGACAGAAAAATCTACTCTTTTAACCTTTATGAGAAGTTGGAAGACCTGTGACTAAATTTCTATAGCTATCCTAGGCAGTGAAAAACCACCAGCCCCCTTTCTTCTAGAGAATTTGATAACATAACAAGAACTCTAACATAGAAAGAGTATCGTGCCTATCACTGCAAGCTGCCCAGAGGATCATACAACCGATCACAATCCTCCACAAGTTGGGCATTAGTTGGGCAGTGACAAACTGAGACAAAGGAGGAGATCCCTAACAAACTGAGTTACTGGAAACCGGAGGCCTGCAGCCAGAGCCTACTCATACAGGCAAACCTCCTCGGCTGAATGTGATAGGCCGGTTCTGACGAGTCGGGAGCATGCAAGACTATGTAATTGGGAATGTCATACAACCTTCTAAATTTCTTTAGATCAGTTGAGGTGAGAGTGGAAGGGAAGATTTCTGCTATCAGGAGATGAGGAAGAGGCCCCCAAGAGGTCGCAGTATCCCCCTTGGGATTATCTGGATGGACGGTCTAAGAATGGGGAAGGTTAGGGCTCAAGGACAGGGTGGCGTCAGAGTCGAAAGAGATAGGACTTGTTGAGGTGTCCATCCTACCAAGGGTGAAGATAACTTTTGTCGAGGGACCTAGGAACGATAGAAGACCGTTGAGGATGAAGGACATGAAAAATAAATCACCACCTATCGAACCGAGGTTTGGGGGACACCTCTGAGCTCCAAGAAAGCCGTAGAGTTGGACTAGGTAGAAACCAAATGGAATTTCGGTGGGGTCTAGGATGAAGGTGAACAATAACAAAAAAAGATAAAATGAATAATAGCTTAACTATTGAAAAGAAGCAGAATACACTTAAAGGAAAAGCGTACCAGAGTAAAAGCCAAATACAAACTCTAGAAATGCCGAAAGAATGCCACTGCGATGTTCAAAGTTGTTGGAGAAGAAAATTTCTAAACACAAGGGGAAAAATTATAATAGGAGGAAGTTTGAATAACCTAGCCTATTTATAAAAAACAAGTGGGCAGAGCCCGGCCGTAGGATCCGTGGAGTCGAATCTCAAGCCTCAACGTATCCTCGCACGAACTAAGCAAGTAGACGAAACAGTGCCAAATGTGATCGTATGTCGTAATCTCATCCCTCCACGTGTTCACCTCGGGTAACGGTAGTGAAGATGAAGAGACGTCAAATTTATGACCCCTTGACGGCGCGCTCATTATGAAGGTGAGAAAACTGAATTGATGTAACATGTGCACAAATCCCAAGAAGACTGTTCCAGTTCCTAACAAAAAAAGGGCGATAACCGCCAAATATCAAAAGATGTGACCAGGCAATAATTCCCTCGGCCACTCATAAAATGGATGATCCTCAGGAATTGGGGGGCATCTGATGGGACCAAAACTAGCCCATAAACGGGATCCTCGGTCGGGATGAAACCCTAAGCCCTTTCACAACCAACCCCAAGACTCCCCAGTCATATGGAGCGCCTACGTCTACATCCTCCGAAGCCACCAAGACCCTCGGGGAAGTACCTCCTGAAGGGACCGAGTTGACTTCTCCCGAAGCTACCAAGACCCTCGGGGATGTATCTCTCGAGAGGATCGGGTCAACTTCTCTCGAAGCTACCAATACCCTCGGGGATGAATCTCTTGAGGGGACTGAGTCAACTTCTCTTGGAGTTATCTAGATCCTCCAAACGTATTTCTTGAAACCACCGAGATCCTCGAGATGAACTGGCCGGGACATCCAAGCCAACCTCCCTAGACCCTCATATAAGGAAGGATGCCGCACGTCTTTCATTCCAAACAACAAGGAAACAAATAATATCCCTTATATTGGCTAAGAAGCCAACTCATATCCAGCCATCTCTAACTGTTATGATTCCGATGATCACACCTAGTGGCGCTGCCTTAGCATAAGGGTGTTAAGCTATGAATCCGGGAACAATGTCAGGGCTGAAAACTATAAATAACACCAGTTACAACGATGAAAGGTATGAGCAGTACTTCCTCATAATTACATATTATTTCCTCTCTCTAAAGTCTCTAACTTGATTGTCAAAGTGCACCCGGCTGGCATCATTTCTTTCCTTGTCCTCGCAAGTCTATAGGATCGTCGAAAGTCCTGCACCCATCTGGTTGGGTCAGAGTGTCAAATTCGGGCATCATCAACTTGGTTTAAGCCATTCCTAGGACTCATCAAAGATTGAAGTAACAAAACTGAATGTGATTGGAATTTTCATGATGTCCAATCATTATTTGATTGATTGATGATGACTCTATTGTCTCATTATGGGCTCTTTTCAACACCCTTGAGCATCATCCCAAAATAGGGAGGCGAAAAGGGACGCTCATGAGCCCTCTTATAAGAGTAGATTCAATTCCTTTCTAAGGAGCATTAGCCATCCTAACGGAGTTGATTAAATTATCTATAGTGAACTTAGTTGTCTATCCATTTTTCACCTAATGGAGTTCCTCCCCTTAGACTACCTTTTTCTCCTTCAATCAACTAGGGTTGTGTTTGGTTGTGTTGTGGGAAAGCACTTTTGGCTCTAAAAACACTTTTGATCTACCAACAAAACTAATGGGCAACTAGTCATTTTTGGTAATAGTTGCAGTTGTAGGTGGCCAAGTTGTCACGGTCAAAATTTTCTTTTTGTAAAACAGTGTGATCTCCCAATCATCACTTAGTCAAGACCAACCTTAATGTAGTTTGAATCTTTTTTTGATCCACCGATTGCCCCAGATACACTGACAGTGATATTTCCCACTAAGGGTGGCAATTCATGTTGGCTGGTTAGGTTCATGTCGTGTTGAGGTAGGGGTATACGATATATGAGCCAACTTTAACCTAACCCATCTATTAATTGTAACCCACTTTGACCCGAAACAAGTTTACAGTCAACCCTAATCTTGTAACACCCCACAATCATAAATGGTAAAAATGTACTTTAGTATGTGTAAGGGTAAAATTATCTTTAAACATTTTTAGGAAGTCTATTGTGGTGTTTGGGACCTAATAGGATAAATAAGAAGTGAGGGTAGAGAATATAAGTCCTGAACTTGTTAAGTTCAAAAGTTATCCCAAGAGCGTAATTAGGGGGTAACTTCATAGAAATACCTATACCAATATTGAATGAATTACTGTACAAACCATATATCATTAGAAAGCTCTAGGAGTACTTTCCAATGCTTCAAATGGTTCATGAAATGGATTTTTCTAAAAAAAAATATGTTTGTTTTACCGTGGAGTATCAAAGTTGAAAATTTAGAAAAAACACATCCCAAACCTGTGCCAAGACTGGTATAAACAATGGGGCCAAGCCCTTTGGAAAACCCTTAGACCACTTGAGTTGGACCTTGGAGACCCAAGGTGTAGAAAAGACTAGAAAACTCAAAATGATTAGGTGTGGATCACACTTTTTCGTGACTAACCACAACACTTCCAGGTGTGACCGATCATAAATAAGAGTCACAAGTCTCGGGTGTTACTCAACTTGTGGGTGACCAATCACAAACCCTGTGATTGATCACAAGTATGGGGGATAACAAACCCTATGATCAATCACAGTTGTGATCGATTACAAACCCCCTGATTGATCACATTCATGACCCATCACACTTAGGATGTTACTCAAATCATGAGAAAAATAACATGTATGAAAATATGTAGCATGACCTCATTTGACCACCACACAAGTGAGATCTCATTTTAGACCAATTCTAAACCCTATTAGACATTATTTGGGTCCTTTAGACCATTTAGAATATATAAAAAAAAAGAGAAAAGAGGGAGGAATAGGATAAGGGAGAAAAGATTATACTTCTCCAAGCTTGTGTAAGTTGCTAAAACCTAAATCTAGCTTAGGATAGATGTTATTTACTATTTCTTACTTTTGTTTATGGTTTCTCACCATGTAATACTTTGTTTTCTCTTTGAGGAAGAAGGCAATAAGGTTTTGGAGGACTATTAGTGGCAAAGTGAGCCAGCTCCATAAATTTGGCCTTATACTGAAACACTATCATATTGCCCTGCTCAAGCTCTAAGAATTCTAGCTCTTTCTCCTCGTGAACATTGGGTGGAATGTAATAGTCCTTAATTGCCTCAAGAAATGCTACCCAAGTAGGGGGCTCATCACTCTTTCACCACAGTATCCCTTATGGTATTCCACCAAAGTTTGGCCTTGCCCTTCATCATGAACATGGCCAATGCAACATGCTCGTCATACTTGTAGCCAATAACTCCAAAGATCTCCTCTAGTTGCATAAGCCAAAACGCAACCTCTATGGGGTTGGTGGTTCCCTTAAACACTGGTGGCCTCATCCTTTGGAAACGATCGATCATATGATTCTCATTTCCGTTGCCCCTCTCTGTAGGTTGCCTCTTATTGGTGATATGCTCTGTCATAACCTCAGTTAGGCCATGAACAGCTCACAATATTCCCTGAAAGCGATCTCCCTCTTGTGCAAGAGTAGAGGATGACCCTCTAGTACTCCTATGAGGCATCATGTACCTATAATCACAAAAATCACACACTTAGAGTCTATAAGACACATGAATTCAACTAGTATCTTCAAACACAATTTTCTACAAGATCCTCAAATATAAGATCACTAATCCATATATAACAATCTAAGTTTAATTCTCCAAAATGTTCCACTGTTTTCCACTTTATCTTTCTTTAACTTCTAATGTTCATAAAATCACTTATCCAAGATAGTCTGCAGAATTCCAAATTTATAGACACTCCAAACTTTGAGTCATCACATAAGTTTATAGAATTCAAACCTGACTGCTTTGATACCATGTTGTAACAACTCCAAACCCGGACTCAGATATGGATCCACATCACCTCGGCTTTGGATTCATTACTATCCAAAGTCCAATAATAACATATCAATATAGCCCAAGCCATAGGCTTAATGTATAATATATAATATAATCCACAAGTTCTCATATAGTTATTCTTAAGAGCACTTAATCCAATAATCATATTTCAATAGTTGTAGAAGCGTAAATCTAACTCATAAAGATCACAATAGTTCAATAACAATGGGTCCCAATAGGACTATCACTAAACTCTCCAAAGATAAACACTGCCGTAGAGTAATCGATAGCCACATCATAAGGGTGCCTTCTCACCTGAAATATACACAAGGGAATTGAATGTCTACTAATCCAAAGTACGGCCCAACATAACAGGGCCTCCAAAATGTATCCATAACAAAAGTAAAAATATAAAGAAAACCTCGGATATTGTGGCAAGACCCTTGGATGAAGGACCTACAACAGGGGTCAGTTTGAAAAACAAATGGCTGGGTTAGTCCCAACCTGTAAGCAATCTAGTAGACAAATAATTTAGAGTAAAGCATACATCTGACTACTAGCATGTCCAAAGGTCAATACAAAGCTAACTAGATATCGAAGTAGTAATCAAAATCATGCTAGTACAAAATATCAATAGTCACCTATCAGACAAAAGCTAATGGTTCAATACAAAGATCTAAGTTTAAATAATAATTCAATGCAAAGGTCAAAGTTCACAAATTCAATGATGTAGGTTAGTCTCGAGAGATCTGATGTTCCATGATTTTAGAGTGTTCAAAATTCAATGTTCAAAGTTATCAGCACCCAAATTTTAACTCGGGCTAATTAATGGAGTTAGATGGGTTCATTAAAGTAAGAAACAAAGTCAAATCCTAGACTCCCCTAAGCTTTCGATGCAGGCACTCTCAATGGATATTCTGGTCACAAGAACAATAATGATGTCCAAACTCTATCAAAGATCAATTAGGCTAAACCTTAAGAAAAGACATTTTGGGACCTTGAGAGTCCAAATTTTCATCCATCAGCTCCATTTTATCTTGGGTTTGCCAAACTTCGTAAGCCCTCTAACATTGAAGCATCAAAAGTCTAGCAAATTGCCATGTTAACCCTACACCCTTAAAAATCCCAACTAAGGTCTATTGAACTTAGTTTGTGCAATACTCCTCATTCTTTCAAAAATCTTTTCACAGTAAAGCCATCTTGAATTTTCCAACCTTCATAAGCCTTCCCACATTGAAGCACCAAAGGGTTGGCAAATTATCATTTTACCCCTACACCCTTAAAAATCCCGTCTATTGGACTCTTTTCTCCATAACTCCTCAAAAATATTTCCACAGTAAAGCCATCTTGAATTTGCCAACCTTTGTAAGCCTTCCCACATTGAAGCATCAGAAGGTTGGTAAATTATTATTTTACCCTTGCACCTTTAAAAATCTCAACTTCAAGCTATTTGACCCATTTTCTTCAGGATTCTCTGGCCTTCATAAGCCTTCCCACATTGAAGCACATAAGGCTAAATAAATTACCATTTTACCCTCATATCCCTAAAATACACTATTTCTCTAAAAAATTAGACCCTCGGTAAACCCTCAAAAGCTCGTCACAGATCAGAAACTCATTTAGTCAATGGCCCCATCCTAGCAAGTCTAAGATCTCTCTAGAAAAGCCACATCGGGGTCCCCAAATGACCCAATGTCCCCTAATCACCCCACTCTTCCCCAAATGACATCAAAACCACTTCTATCAGCATTGAATACTTGGTGAACCTCCGAGACCTCTCTGGGAATCCAAATCCCTCAAGGTCAAGCCCATGTTCTTAGATTTTTCAACATCTTCAATAAACACCCTGATAAACAAGCCCATCCACAAACCAAGCATAGCTCAATGGTCTAGTTCTTCACAAATCTAGGGTGTATCTTTTGGTCAAGTGACCTTCCTTCGAGAACCTCTTGGAAGTTCACCAAGAATCAAATTGTCTACCTGTTAGGGCCTATGGATTCATAGTTCCAAGACCCAAAATACCATGATCCACATTACTCTCACTTAAAGTCCAAGAAAAATCTGCCTCAAGTCCACAGGAAATCTGGTCTGGTACAATTCAAGGTTTCAAACATAGCTTTTAACTCAGGTATCGGATTCACGAACAGTAAAAGCCTGTGTCTCACAAACTTTGAAGGCTATCTTTCATATCAAAATTTTAAAACCACAATTTTACCATTTTTCCCTCCATTCACAGGTGCGAGTCATTCTAAGGCCATTTGAAGTCAGTTTTGACCCATTTACCCTACTCCAAATTTAGTTCTAACAGTTGCGTTGTGATCAAAGTATCCAGGAGATGCAAAAAAATCATAAATCTTGAGACATTTAATCTACAAAACCCATAATGCACACTCAGATAGGAACAAAATTCAGAAAGTTGTTGATATTTTTGAGAAAAACAATGATTGTTTTTTCTCAAAGAAGCCCTCTTTTTTCCAAAATACCCCTTAAAAGAAATTTAATCTTAAACCACTCATTTGGAATATTCCAAATCAAGGGCATGGACCTTAGGGACCACTACCCTAACCCCTGCACCCCTCTTGTTAATGTATATTGTCAATTCCATAATTTGTAAAATACATGGAATGGTAGATTAGGCATGGCATGAGCACATTGCATATCTTAGTCATGTCTGTAATCATCGAGTGTCTTTGGGCTCCAAGAAGAAAGACAAGCACCAAGCACTTGAAGCCGAGGTTGGATCCATTCCCAAGATTGCCAAGGTTTGAAGACTTGAAGACTCGAGGTTCATCAAGCTCAAAAAAGGTTTATGAAAGTATATAATATGATAGACATAGGCTAAAATGATTAAAATTCCTTTGCATAACTTTATGGACCAACACATGCCACCTATATAAGTCCCTAAGTGTGTGAGAATAGGTTTAAGGCTTAAAGGCAGAAAAATAGGGGAATTGGATCATTCCGGAGGGGGTCAAATTAATCCACACTTAACGGATTGATCCACTACTTACCAGATTAATTCGATAAGGCTCAAGTATCTTAGACTGAGACACCGGATCAATTCGGGGATGCTAGATCGATCTGTGCAGATCAATCCAACATAGGCGGATCAATCCGCCATCATGGAAGTTTAAAAAATAAAAGAGGTCAATGTCTGTGATTTTTTTACCATTAGGGTAGATGCCATATCAAGGGTGAACGACTGTGCTCATCCCTATACGTATGAAAGAAGCTCAAATGAGCTCTCTAACACATACAAGAACACACCAAAAACAACAGAAGAAATTTTGAGAGAGAGCAAAGCATTCAATCCTTTCAACTACTAAGTTGGCTCCGTTAATGAGCATCCATTGAAGATCTAGGAGCAATTTAAGTGCTTCCCTAGCACTCTCCATTTGAAGAATAAGAAGATGAAAGCAAGGTGAAGGCTTTACTCCCAAGTAAACCCTTGTGAGAAGCTCCAAGAAGCAAGAGGCACTCTTGGAAGCTTGGTGGAACCCATTGGCACACTAGCTCAATAAATGAGCAACCACCTTCATGTGCAATAAGCAATATACAAGCCTTGTGAGGTAATTTGAATTGATTTAAATTTTATATTGAGACCTTAACACCCACCGGAGACACCGGATGTAGACCATACCCACCAGAGACACTAGGCATAGACCGTTCCCGACGGAGACACCGAGAGTAGAGCTTACTTTTGCAAGTAGTAGGTTTTAGAATTTTAACCTTGGTTGTAATGTAATTCAATCTAAATAAAATTTAATAATTATGTTGTAAGCTTTGAGAGTAGATGTTAGGCTCGAGTAAATTTTAAGGTAGCCCTAAATTTTAATTTAATTAAATTTAAGGTGTATAGCCTAATTTTAGGCATACATCACCCATGCTCATTATACCTTGTTGGAAAGATCTCTCTCAACTTTCCAAAGAGACTAACTACACTCGATTTTGAGTTTTTTGGAGAGATACATGTCCATTTAAGTGTGAACTATCCAACATATGCCTAAATTTTAATCCAGTTAAAATTCAGGCGTACACACTAAGTTCAGGCATACTGCCTATTTTAGGCATATAAACAATATATGACGCTCTCTCATTATACCTCTTTGGAAAGATCTCTTTCTCATCTTTTCAAAGAGACCCACCATGCTCGATTTTGAGTTTTGTGGAGAGAGATATGCCCATTTGAGTGCAGACTGTCCAAAGTATGCCTGAATTTTAACCCAATTAAAATTCAAGCGTACACACTGAGTTCATGCGTACTGCATATTTTAGGCATATGAGTAGTACATAACCCCTTCTCCTTATACCTTATTGGAAATATATCTCTCTCAGCTTTCCAAGGAGACCAACCACACTTGATTCCGAGTTCTGTGGAGGGAGATATATCCATTTGAGTGCAAGTTGTCTAGTGTACTCCTGAATTTTAATACTATTAAAGATCAGGGGTACTAACCTAAAAATTCTATTTTTCTATCCTTGTGTGCCCCATGGCATATAAAGACCCATGACCCTTGAAAACCCCTGTTCCAACCTCCAAAACCCTTGTTTAGCCTTTAAACATAGACTTAAGTCTCGTATCAAGCATTTAAGCATCCAAAACACGAATTTTACTTAGGAGACAACACACTGGTGTCATGGCTGCTACGTCAATGCGATCCGGCTATATCACCCGACCCAATCACTGTCTTTCAATCATTCCCAACTTTTTACAGTTTCTACCTTACCCTAGGGTCATATCATATTGGTTCATGACCCAAACACCCTAGGACTTGGCCATAGCCCAATTAGGTCCCTAAAATACTTACATTGGTATAATATAGTCTTAACCCCTTTTCACTAACGTATTTTAGCAGCGAGGAGTACTCTGTAAGTATAGAAATACACTAAAATAATCAACGCCCAATTCACTCTCACAGTCAGACGTACTTGACTGTCGAGAATTACACACACAACAAACCCCCAGAACGACATGCAGTTTGATTATGATGAAACCCTAGTATGTAGGCAGCTTGAGACTATGTCTCAGGTATAATTGCAGTGATCACACCATGGGAGTGATTCAAACTAATAAAAATAAAAAAACCACATATATTCATTTTTCGCTTACTAGCACTTGGAAATTGCTAAGTTAGATTAGCCACCCTAAAAGGTGGGTAATTAGGGTGCCTAACACCTTCCCCAATTACAACCAAATGGCTTACCCAAATCTCTAAAAACCAGACCAGTTCGAGAGTCAATCCTTAGACTCTTGGATCTAGCCTGGGCTGCAAGGCCCACAATCCTTTTTTCCCCTAGAAAGGAGGTAGACATCTAACCCCGTCTATAAAAAATCGAGTTGGTGGCAACTCCAAACCAAAGCCCTAGCTAACCCATGCTGGTCAGGCACAATTCCCTGTAGTGGGGTGGCTAGACCACCCAATTTTTTGTGATGCCCACAAAAGTGTTCGAAATTCACAAGGTTTGATGTTCGAAGGAGTCTAAAGGTCAATGTCTAGAAAGGTCCAATGTTCGACGTCCAAAGATTCAATATAAAGTATTTATATGATTTGATCAACCCCACGGGTAGGGTCCTGATCTTGTGTCAAATGCCACGAGTAGGGCCAATGTCCTTGTTATAACCCCAAGGAAGAGGGCTAATATCCCTACACCAAAGAGCATGTCCAAAGAAATTTGTCATACTTAGCCTTATGAGTATGCCAAATAGTTAAGAACATAGTTAGCCTGGTGTCAAGGCCCACATAATCAATGGTTTCCCTTAGCTCTATGACTAGGCCCCAAATGGGTCAAAGGTTCGAAATCTAAAAAGGTTCACATCAATAAGTCTAAAGGTTCACATAGCTTCAATAATCAGAATGTTTTATAATATGTAAAGGAATCATTAGCATCACATTTCTATAAATTAATCATTTCAAAGGCACATGGTTCACTTCTATTTAATGTTAGTGTAAAATTCGATATTCAAAAATCTAGAGCCACAATGATTCACTAAGATTTCACATAGAATCAATGATTCAAACATCAAATAGGATTCGAAGGTTCACATGGTTTACATAATCACATAAGAGGCATAGAGTTCAATAAAATCAATGAGTTCAATATATTTCCACGGAACTTCACATGTATTCTGATGAATCAAATCATATAGGTCAGCCAATATCACTTTTAATGTTCCAAACAAAAGCCAAGGCAAGTTTACCTTTCAAATTGATCACAAATAGAGTAGATCTTAAAGGATTCACAACTTCACATGGGTTTTCAAAGATTCACCTAGGGAAAGTTCAAATTTCACATGTTCTAAAGGATTTCTTGAAGGAAATCAGTCCACAAAAAGTTTAAGAATAATAATCTTTCACCATATAGGTGTAGATCTAGAGATCAAAGGAGATTCAATGGTTCAAAGTATAGACCTACAGAATATAAGAAAAAAATTCATTCCAAGCATAAGGAGCATGAAACTTACTAAACAAGCTGAAAACCATAAATATAACATGTTTCAAGAGATTGAATACAAATATTTCCAACAATCTTAGAGAATTTCATAGATAACATCACATAATCTGAAATCAAAAGAGGAATCCACCTCAAATCACCCATAGTAAGCAAGATTTACTAACTAGATGACCTTAGAATCTTGAAATCCTAAGGTCCAATGGTTTAGAGCATAGGTTTTCACATAATTTCAAAAATTCCAAAGAGTTCAATCACAAATTTCAAAGATAAAAAAAAATCCACAAAGGAAGTTACTTCAAATCATCTATAGTATGATAGATTTACTTACAAAAGAGCTTAATCCAAGAATCAAAACCATATTCAAAGGTTTAACCAATGATTTTTCAAGGATTCCAAAGGATTCAATCATAATTTAAAAGATCAAGGAGGAACTTGCTTCAAATCATCTATAGTAAGATAAATTTACATACAAAAGAGCTTCATACAATAATCAAACCACATTCAAAGGTTTAAACAATGATTTTTCAGAGATTTCAAAGTGTTCAATCACAATTTCAAAGATCAAAGAGGAACTTGCTTCAAATCATCTATAGTAAGATAGATTTACTTACCAAAACACCAATCCTAGATCTCCAAGCAAGTGACCTTCACTTCAAACTCTATTCACACATTTCTCTATAAAATAGACATAATTCTAACATTAGAAGAATGAAACTAGGGATTTCTATTAGAAAAACAAGCTATTCTAGCAGATTTTCTATGGTTGGAACTGAAACTTACCCAAATGGGGAACAAATCCCCCTTTCTCTCCTAAGCTCTTTAACCTCTCTAACTCTTCCTTCCTTAGGTGTAATATAACCTATTTTAGGGTAAAATGATGTTACATAGTAGTCCTTGTATGAGATTACCATTCCCCAAAAAGATTCTATGCGAAATGGGGTGAAAATCCTTTTTTTTTTTCTTCAATAGGCAATTTGGGATCCATCCCCAAGATCAGGGACTCATCCCAAATAACCCCCGAGACCGATCTCAGATTTGGGAGACCGATCACAATGTGTGACCTGAGATTTCAAGGTTCTAGAAATGACCCGTGACCCATCCTGGATTTAGAAGACCGATCTCGAACACCTGTCGGGACCCATCCTGGAATTTGGGGACCCCTTATGGTTCCTAGACTGATTTTTCCAACTTTAACTCTCATGAGAAAAATGACCATAACTTTCTCTAGAGATCTTTGAATTGGGTTCCGTTTGTCCTGTTGGAAAGAAAACTCGAGGATCTTTCTGATAAGGTATAGATCTCCCTCTAGTTCACATGGGATTGGTGTTAGTGGGCCTGGTAAGTTAACCCAAATATGTAATCAAGAAAACATTCGAACTTGACAAGTTCGAAGCCCAACCTGGCTTCTAAGTTTATAGTTTGGTCTAACGGGTTTCTAAACTACTCTATAGTCTGTATAACACATTTAAAATGAAAGTTCGGTTTTAAATGCAATACGGGGTATTACATCCTCCCCCTTATAAAAGTTTGAAAGTCCGATTTTATCCTAAAGGGGGGGTGGATAGGATTTCTAAAAATTCTTTTCAATTTACCCCCGATTAAAATTCTAATTTAAGATGTTTGATATAATACTTGGAATTTAATGCACTTATTATAAATAAGCTTCAATTATTATAGATACAAGTATAATGCAATAGCAATTTGTAAATTTGATCTTTCAATTACTTTATGTTTTCACTTAATTGCAAATGTGAAAGATCATATATGAAATGAT
>JAOXJP010010071.1:0-17857 GCA_025762735.1 Platanus orientalis | reverse complement strand
GAGAATATTTTAGGAGATTATTTGAGATCTTGTGGGCCCAATAACTTGGCCAACAAGCCAAATATTGTGCCAATCAAAATTCTTTTTTTTTAGAAGTCTTTTTTATTTGGCAAGTTTATTTTGTAAGATGGCTAATAGAAGGGTAAAAAGTGACTACAGTTAAGTGATTTGGTAAGATGGCTAATAGACATTAAGTTTAAAACAAAATATAAACTTATGAAAGGAGTGACTGAGATGAACCATTTTCCAACAATGGAGGATAAGGAACCATTTGTTGTCCACACTTTATGTTGACAAGAACAAACACTATTGGATGAGAACAAAGTGGAATTACCTTTCATGTGGTCTAAAGCACCTGAATCAATGATCAAGGAAATACTAGGTGTAGAGATAAACACATTAAAAGAAGAAGTGTGTGTACCTAACTGGGCAATGGAGGAAGTGGATGTAATAGGAAGAGTCTCATACCGGGCCATCATATGTCTAAGAGTTTCCATCTCGTCAGTAAATTTTGGGCCATCATCTGTGTCACTTATGGATGTGAGTGCCTGAGGATTTGAAGTAGCAGAATAAGCATTAGGGCGACCACTTTTTCCACCTCGAAAACCACCACGAAGACGACCTATGCCCTCACGTGGAGGTGGTCTACAATGCAAATCCCAACAATTCTCTTTTGTATGGCGAAAGTGGCCACCGTTAATGCTAGGGAATTTTCATACTGGGACCCCATGCTCGTTCGAGTATCTGTCCCGTGTGATACAACATGCATGTAGGGTAGTGAGTGTATGCACAAAAGATAAGAATAAAATTACTAAAGTAATGAAGAAAAATAAACAAGATTCCTACTTGCAAATCCACATGCTAATTCAGATAGTTCTTAAATTAAATTCAACATGCAATAGAGGAGTTAGAGCTTACAAAATAATAAACAATTAAAGACTTAATTAATATGCTTGATTATTGAGTCAAATTAGGGATGAAGAAAATTTAAACTAGGCCCAAACAAAAACATACAATGTCTGAAATGTCTCAGAAAGTGCCTAAATTAGGCTTAAAATTAAGGGAAAAACCCAAATAACTCCAGGAATAATCTGAGAGACCTAAAGATGGATTTAATAATATATTTTGGGAATCCAAATATTTTAGGAGTGTTCTGTTTAAGTAAGGGAATTGAAAACTTAGATCTAGGCCATATGCTACAACATGCCAAAAGTCCATACTTTTAGAAATTTGAATGTAGAGCCAGAAGAGAGAAACCAGTCCCCGATTTTTATGTAAAAATCTTCCTTAATGTTGTTAATAATGATTGTAGTTGATTTCCAAGACCAAAGGGTTCAGTTTTGGGATTTTCAAAATTTTTGAAAAAAATAGTCTCTAAAAATGCAGTGCTACTAGCTTCAGAATAACATTTTTGGTTTTTTTTTTTTTTTTTTTTTTTTTTTTTAAATTTTGAAAATTTTGAAAGTGGGACCCACCCTCTAGGATCACCCATGAGCTGGAAATATCCTGGAGCATACCACAATGTCAAAACTTTAGAGAGTTGCAATTGGGAGGTAATCTCATGAAATGAGCTGGAAACCTAGTTTTACGCTTGGTTTGATGGAAATTGTCTAGGATTTCTTCAAATCATCAAACTGAAATGAGAGGAGGTATACATAGGAGGTGTTGTCTAGCCCTTGTAATGATCTTGGAGGTGTTGATTTGGGCAAAGAATGGATTAGATGCTATTGCTACTAATTTTCGTCTAGGCTGTCCAGTAGGCCAATATCACGATTGGGATGAGGAAACTCCCATATAAATTGATTAGAAGTGATCTCAGGTGCTGGTTGTTATTTCTATTAGGATCGTACAGGTCTTATGCATCCTCCAAAGGTGTTGCCTTGCTCAAAAATTCGAACAGGGAAGTCTGGTGATGATTCTCATCCAGGTAGGTTCAGCACCAGATTCACGCCTAGCTCTGATAGAAGTTCATGGAATTTCTTTTAAAATTGAAAATTCCTGCTATGTGTTGCTTGAGTATTGATCGTCCAGGCCCTAGGCACCTCCTAAGAGTGATGAAATGCTTGGAAAATTGAAGAAGGAATGGTGTTGAATCTCTTACGCATATATCAGTTTCAACAAAACAAAATCTATAAAAGAGTTGGAAAATAACGAAGATAAGAGAAGGAAGGAGACCTTAAACCCAAGGGGAGGGAGTGACCTCCACTACTAGTGCTAAACTAGGTGGGGGCTTAGTCCCATTATAGGGTTTTGAAGGTCTCTAACCTGCAGCAAGGAAGAAGAGAAGAAGCCATCGTTTAAATAAAAACTCATGTGTTGCATCCCTTCAAAATTTTGGCCGTGGGTTACTTTTATAGAGTTCCACAACTAGGTTATTACATAAAAATAGAAACTGGACACTAAAGTCCCTAATTAACCCTCTTAAATAACAAAATTACCCTCTCTCTACAAATAAAGACATAAAAACCCACTAAAATAAACAGTGACCAATCTACCCTCAAAACATGTGTAAAATAAATAATAACTAAAATAAACTCTAAGGACAACTCAAAATTTCACTCAGCCATGATGTCCTCATCACCGTGTAAGTGGGAAAAGTGGAGGTGTACTTGACTCAAGGAAGAGAAAATCGTGGAGATAGAGTATTAACAAAAGAAAAAAAAGAGAGACATGGAAGGAGTTGGAGAGAGAAACGTAGAGGGAGAGAAAATGTAGAGAAGTAGTTAGAGTGAGAGAATGTAGGGTTTAAAGGAAGAGAAAATGGAGAAAAATTAGGAAGAAGTTGAGAGAGATTTTAGGAATTGATATAGAAGAAAAGAGAGGGAAACGTGGGGATGGGGTTGTACACTTGGCATTCTCTTAAAAAATATTACATTCCAAATAAAATACATAGAGGGGTGCCAACTCAGCAACCCTTTGCTTTAGTCTATATAGATGAGTTGACTAGAGATACCCCAGAGTCACATTTTCATTATCTTGGCTCAATCATGCACAAGGTGGAAGATATTGTAGATGATGTTGCTCATAGAATTAGAGCGGGTTGGTTGAAGTGGAGGGGTGTTTCTAGAGTGTTGTATGATAAATGAATACCATTGAAATTGAAGGGAATAGTTTATAAGATAGCTATATGACTAGCCATGTTTTATGGAGCAGAATGTTGGGAAGCCAACTAACAACACGTACATAGAATGAGTGTGGTTGAAATGAGGATGTTGAGATAGATGAGTCGCAAGCCTAGAAAGGATAGAATTAAGAATGAATCCATTCGCAGGAGCTTAGGTGTAGCACCGACAGGTGATACGATGAGGGAAAATTGATTGAGATGGTTTGGTCATGTGCAATGAATACCAATGACTGTGCCAATGAGAAGTGAGACGATGCAAGTTAAGGTGCTAAAAGGGCAAGAGGAAGACCAAAATTGATTTGGGTTAAAATAGTAAGGGGAGACATGGCAACTTGTGATTTAACGACAAATATGGTCTTAAATAAAGTGGAATGGTACAACAGGATTGATGCAGTACAATAAGGATGATACCAAAAATTGATGTAGGATATTCGAAGAGGCTCAAATAATTATTAGATTCAAAGTGCGGAAGCAAGATATTTCAAGAATTGAATTTTAAAGCAATCAAATAACTATAAAATAGGGGAAATCAAGAAATCAAATAGTAGATTAGTGGTTAGAATGAAAAGAAAGAAAAAGACTTAAAAAGGGCATTTTTATAATTTTGGACAGAAAATATGAAAATTACTAAGATGCCTTTTTATGCGTTCGAAAATTCTGAAATTTTTATGGCTGTTTTTGAAGTTTTCCAGGGTTCTACAATTAAAATTTAATGAAATTTTAACAAGAATTGGTGGGTTAAATCATGGAATTTCAGAAACTTGAATATGTTTTAATGGAGGTTTAAGAAGAAGAAGAAGAAGAAAAAGGAAAGAAAGAGAGAAGAATAAGAAACTAACAGAAAAGTAGAAAGAAAGGAAGATGAGAGAGATACATTGGAGAAGAGAACATGGCCACAACCACACCTTGGGAACACCCAAATTTTCAAAATTTGTTTATTCTTCACTGTAAAATTATGGGGGAGGGGTTGTCTTTAAATAGACATACAACTTTAAACAATTAGAAACTTGATAAAAATTAGAGCCTTCCTAAAATTCCTAATGATGAAGACATCAGGTCCAAACAAGAGTTTTAGGTCTATCAGCGGTGGCGCAGGAGGGTTACACCCATTTTATGGTTTTAGTAGGATGTCTTATTGTAGTTTTGTGTCCTTTTTATTAGATGAGACTTTTGGTGAGATTAATTATGTATTTTCTTTGTTATTTCGGCTAGTTTGGACTTTGGACATTATATATAGTGAAGGGTTTTTTTTTTTGAGAAACAATATTTAAGTATAGGTGTTTTTGAAAATAGAGGAATATGACGTAATACCCCTAGTCATGTGGGAGGTTATAAACCCCCACATGACCAGTTTTTATTATTATGAAGAGATAAACAAAGTTTTGCAGCTCTCGTTTTAGTCTCTTTAATGTTCTTCTTCTTCCTCTTTGGTTGCAAGTGAAGTGGAGTAAAACCCTGGAATGGGTCTAAGGAAAACCCTAGTTTAACGGTGGTAGTGGAGACTACTCCCTCCCCTTGGGTCTAAGGTCCTCTATCTCTTCTTCTTCTTTAATTCTCTATTATTTTGTTTGCTGGATTTTGTTGGACAGCTTGTGGAAAATGAAGTTACCACCAAGCCATTCAGGTTTTTGAAGTTAATTGAGGCTTCTAATAGCCACAATACATCGGGAGGACCCTGCTTGGAGTGGAGATAACTTTTATATATCAGCTACCAAAGAGTTCTTCCTTGTTTGTTGCAGTCCAGGTGTGAACAAACCCTGCATCCAGCCTACACGAGATTGATTCCAGGGATTTGAGCATAAAGCTAGTGGGTCTGATCTCTTCCCTTATTGTAGAGAAGTCATTCACGATCATAAGTGTGGTGGGACCCATCTCAGAAGTGTCCCACCTGATCTGTTTTGTTTGAAGTAATCCCCAAGAGGTGTGAACAACTCAAATTTGGTCCCTGTACGAGAATACTACAAACTCATCTCCTTTGGGATTCAGCAAAAACTATTATAATAGGGTATTAACAACCCTTAAACGATCCTATAGGAGTTTTCATCCCATCCAACAGCTCCGGACAGATCAAGATACAGTCAGGAACCCATGAACCAGGTGTAAACAGGGCAGAAAATCCACCTGTACGAGATCAGCCACCAAACATCCCCTATTTTATATTTTGGGATTTGGTGTTCTCTAAGGTGTAATACACACCTAGATGATCCAGCAGCAACAGATTTGGAGTTTTGAATTTTTTTTTTATTTGGATTAAATTCTGCTGGGAGTTAGGGGCTGGCGGCAAGGCTCAAACTGGGGTGTTTCTGTTTCGGTCTCATCAAATTCAAGGAGAGAAGGTTGTGTGTTCGTGGTATAAGCCTCTAACATCTGTTAAGGGGTGTGCACAGGTTTGCTACTGCTGTTTTGAGGTATTTCATTCACTCTTCTACTTCCCCTCTTGAATCCCAGTAGTAGCTAGTGCTGGTGGCTAAGTGGTATTGGCTTAGGATTGCTAAATTAGTGTTGAACCTTTAATTTTTTTTGGTAAACTTGATCCAATGCGATTGTGCATCAGTCGTAGGCCTTGTGAAATCAACTCCCCTTAGTCCTCTTATCTAACATTGATCAAATCATGATCGTTTAGCTAGTTTTATTCACTCTATACTATTCTGATTTTCTAGACAACAACCAGACATGAGGCTAATCTTCTAATTTAATTGGATTCATGCTTATAATCTAAGCCCTCTTTTGTTTATTACTTTATAGGTCTATAATTCTTATCGTACTTATTGGATTTAACTAAATTTTAATTTGAATTCGTGTGTGGATGTATAAGTAGGAATCTTGTTTATGTTTTGTCATTACTTTTATTAATTTTATACTTAACTCCTTTATACAGACACTCACTAGTCCATATGCATGTTGCATCACCTAACCTTGCTAACCAAGTTTCCTAAAACATAAAACTTTTTAAATACTTATTTTCCTAAAAATCAACACTACTAAAACTTAAGACTTAAAAAAAAAAAAACACTATTCCCGTTTTTATTGGCACCCCATAGTAATTTGGTCATAACTTTCTCAGATCACATCGGATTTGCACAATCTTGGTCTTGTTAGAAAGGTAACTAAATAATCTATCTAATGACACCAAAATCAAGCAAAAAAGTCAAGTTTTGGCGGCAGAAAAATTGGATCCAAAGTGAAAACGGGATTACAACTAAAAACCCAAAAAAACTAAACTAACAATGACACTATTGGCCTTATTACAAAATTACCCACCCCTTACAAAATTTGAATTGACCCCGCATAACATGCAAATTTAAATCGTGTCCTATTATGTGGGGGTAGATACATAAGTTGCATAATGTTGTCCGCATCAAGGATTGGTGTAGCCAACCCCAAATAGATGGGTTAAGGTTGTTGTTGTTTTTATTAGGGTAGGTTTAGATTTTTTTTGTTAAGATTAAGATTGAAGATTTCAGCAAGATTTTAGTAGGAATACATATTTAATGAATAAAATAGGGTTTTAAGGGAGAGGATTGAGAAAGCAGAATTAAGGAATCTTAAATGGATGAAAGGTTGATAAAGGGAAGCCTAGGGTTGGAAGAAGATTATCGATAGGTTTTAGGGTTGATACTAGGTTTAGTTGAGAGGTCCCTAGGAATTGTTTATTGAAGGACTAGGTTGAGATTTAGTGGAAGATTAGGACCAGGGGTTTAAGGACAAATGTTTACGAGATTATTGTTAAGGTTGAAAAGTTTGAAAGCCATTAGGGTTGATTGTTAGTTGTGTAATAGAGAAATATGCAGTAACATACAGAAAACAAAAAAGAACCATAGAAGAAGAAGATAGTTAACTAGAGTTACACTTGTTGAACCTAGGAATTGCTCTTAGGGGTTGAAAGCATCACACCTTCATTTCTGGAGTCACTAGAGAACAACTGCTGTAGTTTTTTTTCATCCAATAATCAATAATAAAATTGGGGTACAATAGGGGTCAAACATACATACCACTTGTCCAGCATTCTTCTTCTCCAATTTGGACTTCAACTTTGACTTAACTTTGATCACTTAATTAGAAGCTAACAAAAATTAATACTATGAAGTAGGTAATTCCTGTCACAAAATGATGTCCTGTCTGTTTTGGCCATAATTTCCTTAAATCACATTGGATTCACAAGAAATTGGACTCATTGGAAGGTATAACTGAATAACTTCTCAAATGACACTAAAATCAAGTCAAATGGGTAAGTTTTGATCCCCCAAATCAAGGCCTAAAAAAAGTTACTTAAATAGAATATTCACTTGCTAAAAATTAAAGAAACCTACTCCACTTGGAAATAAACAAGAACCTCAAACTGACTGACAAGAAGAAACTTAGATTAACTCAAACTGGAAAAAAAAAAAGAAAAAAAAAGAAGGTAATTTCCAAACAAAAAAATTAAACCCAAAGCACTTAAAAATGCCCTTGCATAAATTATTTTCTTCTTTATTGGGCCTGCTGGACTGGATTGTGATGGGCTTTAAATATTAACTTTTTATGAGTCATCAAATTTGAATGTGAACTGCTTTGTGTCCTACATCAAATAGGTATTATACGTGATGGGGGAGGTGCTTGAAAACTAGTACCTATATGAATTAAACCTTTACGGGATCTTTTTGCATCTGAATTATAGTATCTAACACAACCCTGAATATCTTGTCGTCTATTCCTTGCAAAACCTGAATTGTCACTCAATTCTAGAATACAAAGCCTTAAAGGACTCCTTTGACTTAAGCATGTTGCACAATGCGCTGCACTATACGAATAATTAATGCATAGTTGGAATTACCAGAATTTTTGGTGTGGAAGCCACTGCAGATTTATGTTTTAAGATTAAAACTTCCAAACCCTAAAATATGTAATACACAAATTACACAAGGATTTATATGCTGAGAGGAATTTCTGACACAAATTCCCTAGGTTCTTGATCCAGACTTATGCATGGTATTTAGCTAATAGGAGCCATGGTTTGTCTTATCATTTCCTGATTTTTGGGTCCCATGAATATTTTCCAATGACTCATTATCAATTTCATGATTTTGGGTTACTGAATTTGCCAAGAAAACTTTGCTCTGTATGAATATTGAGCTTGTAATAGAAGCATGTAATCGATTTTTCATTGGGTTATTTGATCAGTCCCAACACTCTCAGTAATCAGAGCATAAAACCCTACTCAAAACTTTCTGGACCACCCCAACTGCTATTAAGCACTTATCAAGTTAAATTGCAAAGATTAATGATCATTAGAATGGGTTAGTGTGGTTTGATGGGCGGTGTTACACATATTAAAAGTACTGGAGCTATATATTATCTCAATTTTATATTAAATGGAAAGTTATCCATTATTTGGGTGTATTAAAACTTAATTAAGAAAAAAAAAAATGAAGTGTACTATAACCTGTTGTGCAAAGATGCATGGATGCTAAGGGACCTATCTAGTTAAGTGAAACCTTCTTTGTGTCCTTACACAAAGAGCGGCTTTTGAGCCAGGAAATATTAGTAGATGTGAGGACCATTTGATGGTTATTGTAAATTTGTCAATACAGAGGATCAGTAATTATCAGCATTAGTTTCTCCTATTTTTCTTCAAGCTTGTGCATTAAATCTTCTTCTTTATCAAATAGTGCACGGAATTCATAATTGTCTGCATCTTTAGGTTTCCTACAATTTTTATTTATTTTTAATTGTATCTCTGCAAATGCAGATCTCTTCTCACAATGCAAGATAGTAGTGCAGATATTGCCAAACATGCAATATCATCTCTCCGAAAGCAGCGTATACTTGTTACCTTCACAAAGTCTCAACCAAAGAAAACCATGCCGAGTGATAGCCTGCGTCTTCCCTCTGCTGCAGCATCACCCTCTCCCTGGGGCCCAGCATGTAGGCCTCTAAGTCATGTTCGCCATCCTGCTGGACCCAAGCACTATGGAGCTGTCCCCACAACTGGGGTATTGCCAGCCCCACCCATCCGTCCTCAGCACCTACCACCTCCCAATGGCGTGCAGCCTCTGTTTGTGCCATCCCCAGTGGCACCAGCTGTGCCTTATCCAGCACCAGTTCCACTCCCACCTGCATCAGCTGGATGGGCAGCTGTTCCTTCGAGGCATCCTCCACCTCGCCTCCCAGTTCCTGGGACTGGAGTTTTCCTTCCTCCCCCAGGCTCTGGCCATTCGCCACCTCAACAACTTGCAGCAGCTACTACAACTGAAATGAACCTTGCAGTTGAGACACCATCCCCTCCAGAGAATGAAAACGAGTTGGAGAAATCAGATAGAAACAGCAGTGCTTCTCCCAAAGGTAAACTGGATGAAAAAGTTCAAAGGCAGGAGTGCAATGGAAGTATTGGAGGCACTGGTGGTGGAAGGGTGGCGGGGAAGCAAGAACACCCGCAGAGCGAAAATCTTAAGGTGGCGAGCAAGCCAACAGGAGCAATTAAGTAGACACACAGAGAATGAGAATTCTTTAAGCGCACTTGCAGAGAAAAGCTAGGCTGCAAACTGCAAATGAGCTTGGGGTAAATGTAAAGAGCGGCAAAAAAGTTGGGCTTTACTTTTGACTAGAGACTTTTTACTTGGGGGAGGGGGCCATGGGGGACCATTCGGTTCTCTGGACACCCTTTTATTTCTCCTCTATCCTTCTATTTTTGAATGGCACTTTTCCACTTGTTATATGAATTCTTACCCGACGTAAGGAATCCATTCTCAAGTCAAGCAACAATTTTTTCTCCAGGCCCTTGTTTTTCTTTTTTATTTACGAAAATTTCTTAATGACCCCTCACAAAAAAAAAATTTATATAAAAAAAAATCATTGTTTAAAATTTTCTGTCAAACCTATAGAAGACTGACCAGTCTATTGGCCCTTGTAGCTTTCTGGGTCACCGGAACATGAAAAATATCGTTTGAGCAAGTAAATATTCAAAATTCACTTATACGTGCAAATGAAACCGTGCAAGCGATATAGTTAAAGTTGTATATTGTTGTATATAAATTTAAATAACAATTAAGTTAAATTTAGATAATAACATATAAAAATGCTAAAAAACTAATCTTAAAAATTAAAACTTGTAATAAACGATCACAATAATTAAGATCTAAATAAAATTTGTATATCTAAAATCCAAAAAAAAAAAAAAAAAAAAAAACACAATAATATAAAAATTACAAAAACTAACCCAAAACAGTCACAACTTTATTATCCAAATAAAAAAAATCTTTAAAGCTAAAGGAAAAAAAAAAATAAAAATAAAAATCTAAGTCGGTTAACATGTTTTAGTTCAGGCTCAGTGGAGAAGCCTACGAGAAAATGGCCCAAAAACAGTCCAAAAAAGTTTAGTCTGCAACAAAGATGGTCATGAGCTGAGTATGCAATTACTCAACAACAGCATGGCATGTAAATATGAAAGTAGCCAGGTTTTTAGGATTGAGATCTAAGAATTTACGTTTTAGTTGCTAAATGAGGGATTTTATGGATTGATATTAATTGGAAAGATATGAGCTATGAGCGTAAAGAGATAGGCTTTGAGAGAGGACCAGTTTTAGAGAGAGAAAAAAGGAGGAAATGCTTGGTAATAAAGAAGAGGTATATATGATAGTATAAAAAAAGAAATGTTTTATATTTAAAAAAAAGTAAGGAATGGCAATAGGATATAAACGTCGAGAGACATTTTAGGGACAACATGGAAGCAATTTATAAGAATAACATATATAAGAGAGAAATTAATAAGGAGAGAATAGGATTACATGCGAGAGAGCTCAGAATTTAAAAAAAGAAAAGAAGAAAAGGAAATCAGGGCAACAAGTTGGGGGCACTAACATGACACTCATACTACTTTAATGTAATAAATAGATAACAGATGGGTTAGAGAGATTTTGGGAGATAGTCAATAATTTAATGATAGTTTTTTCTAATTGATATTGTTAATATATATATGAGAGAATATAGGAGAGGGATGTGTTATGGTAGGTTAGGAGAGAATTTAACTTAAAATAGGATATCTTTAATTGTAGAGGTTTCCCTGTTTGTATGATAAACATTATGAGAGAGAGAGATGAAATAAGAGAGGTCCATTATTGTAGGTTAGGAGAGAGAACTCAACCAAAGATAATTCAAGAGAAAAAGAATTTAGGAAATTTTTTAATAAAACGAAATATATATGAAAGTAGAACTTTAGAAAGAAGAATATGTGTATAGCCAAAAATAAATAAATAAGAGAAGAGAAAAAAAAATGCCTGCCTAATATCCTCTTCTACAAACCCGACTGATAAAGTACAACAAAAAAAATTAATATTAACATATTGGTTAATCTTAATAAAAACTATATTAAAAATATTGCTACTCACATAGTTATCAAATAAATAATATATTATTGCATCTCACTAATGTATATGAAATTCGAATGGATGGGATCCAAAAATGATAAGTTAATGGTATTAGACTCAACAGAGCCATAGTTGGATCACTTACAAACTAAACAAAGTTGCACATGGAGTGGGGCATCGTGAAGTAAGTAAACAATTTAATAATTCCATTCTTATTAGACATAGCTGGTCAAAATTCTAATTGCAAAATTAATTAGAAAACTTAAAAAAGTAAATCTTGGCAGCATTGGTCTCTATTTAGAACTCATCTTCATGAAATAGATGTCAATCACAAAATCAAAACATCATGAGTACAAAATAAAATACATATAAATCTAAAGACAAAAAATAAATACAGAATAAACATGGCAATTGCATAGCCATTGAGGACATTAATTAGGAAAATAGTACAAATGAGTGTTTGATAATTTTATCTCTTATTGACAACCTAATGTATAAACTAGTAATATTCCCTTGAAGCACCATTGATATCTGCATTCTCAATCATTTTTTCAAACCCCTACGCTTTCGCATATAAATTGTAACTGAACCACAATACCTAATTGTAACAACACAGACAAATTAAACTTATTCATCATATTCATCCAAAAACCTTTATATGTTGGTAAAGGTTTAAGGTAAACACTTGAATGATAGGGCATGTTTAGACCAGTAAAGACAAATAGGTTAAATCCCGAGAGTACAAAAATTACTTGAAAGATCTCTGATATTAAAACATTATTAACAATGAAAAATACAACTCAAATCTAAGATATAAAGAAAAATAGAAAGATACTTTTTGAAAAAAAGATAAAATAAACCTTCTTGTGTTGTTATCATATCAAACTTGTAAAACTTGTTATTTCTAATGTTGAAAAAAAAAATTATATAGATCATTACTAAATATCAACCAAAAGAGAATAAAATCTAAGAAGATAAGTGAGTGTTAGTGAAGTGGGAGAGAAAGAGATACATGAGTGAAATAACAAACACAATCAATAGCAATACACTTCATCAAGTGCACACCTAACCCATCATCATCATCTCTCACCATTGTTGAATGCAAGGGGAAAATGTCAAAATTGAATTGGTGATTTAAGTGGTGACAAAAAAAGGTAATCAATGTTTTTGATTATGGGAGAGATTTGCATTAAGGGAGAGTTTTTGAAATAAATGAATAGATATGAGGGAAAAGAGGAGAGAATAAGGATACTTTTTAGGTAATGTAGCAGTAAGTAAAACAAGAAAGTTATAAATAAGAAAGAAATAGGTGCCAAGGAGAGATAAATGTGAGAAAAATAGGAATATTGAAATTAATAAATAAATGGAAGAAAAATGAGTTAGAGAGTGTTATGAGAGATAAAAAAAGGTAAGGATATAAAGGAATAGCTATTGGATGAGAAAAAAAGAAAGTAATAAAGGGGATGTAGAGAGAGGGGAGAGAAAATAGTGATAATTAAATCAAGAAATATTTAGGGTGTATTAAAGAGAGATTTTAAAGATAATATGGGAATGTTGAAATTAAGAAAGATAGTGGGGGAGGCGTTAGGAAAAGTTGGATGAGGAAAAAAAAGAGTAATAAAGGGGACGTGAAATAAAATTTATGAGAGAAAAAATTGGAAATAGGGTTGTGTATGAGAAAAATAATGGAGTTTTGAAATTAAGAAAGTGATGGATGATTACTCAATTGTGTTATTGTTTTTTTTTACTAAAAAATAATGTCCTCTACTACTGTTTTTTTCTTATTAACACTTTTTTTTTGGGGGGGGGGGAATTCTTATTAATACTTCTTGAAGTAGGAATCTTTATAGCTTTCTTGGCATGAAGATCCAGCCTTTTTTGATGTATTCGATCAAAGATTGTAACATACAATAGGATTTGGAGAACACTTAGGTCACTAATTTTGTGGGGTTTAAAACAGTAATAAAGAAAGCAAATTTCTAATTATAGACTTTTGTTTATGTCTATTAATGTAAAATGACAATTTCATAGAGAGCCATAAATGATGAATTTTAATATATAAGACTTTCCAATTTTCATTAGTTTCCCAATTTGTTGAGTCATTGTTGATCTAAGATTCTTATTGATCAACATCAATTGCCCATCCAACACTTTCTCACCAGCTTTATTGGAAATCACTCCAATTAATGTTATTACTTGAACTTTGACCTCAATTTTGATTTGGTCCTAAAACTTTTATAGGTTTTAGATATAACAAATTGAAATTTGTGTATAAAATTCATCTACAAATATTTGTTCTAGTTTCATTTATTTTTTGTCATCTCCACCCTTCAGTTTTCATTTGATTTGTTTTTTACTCTAATCCATTGAAAGAGCTAGATTTCAAGAATCAGTTAGATCTAGATTGTGTGCGAAATCTATTGTTGACTTTTCCTATCTGCTTGTAAAAAGCCAAAGCTTTGAATTCATTGTTTAACTTCTGCAATTTCCTCCTAACTAAAGGTATGTTGGGGGTTCTGTTCGCTCATTCTCATCAATCTCTTTAATGTTTTCTCAACAGCCCATATAAATGGAATTTCGTCTAACCAAAGCCACATGTGAAAATTGAACTCAATTTCTAGTTGTTGAAGTAGCTAGCCATGACCTTGTAAGGTATGACTGTAAGAATTATACACCATCCAACACAGATGTACCCTTAGTCTTCCCCTTTTGAAACTGGTCATGAATCATTGAAACAATATAGCGGTCACCTTTTCCTAATACCTCAAATATCTACACAACCTTTCAACATGGAATACCTTTAAAAAGAATGTATTAGAAAACTTTTTGATAACTTATTTATGAAACAAAATTTGAAATAAATCATAAACATTAATATTGATTGTTATTAATATTATTTTTACCCATTAGAAAACAGTGAGTGAAGAGAGAAAAAAGGAAAATAATATTTAATATGAATAAATAAGAAAGATAAATGAGTTGGCATTATAATAGGAAAAAATGAGGTAAGACGTGGGTGGTGAGAAATTAAAAAAAAAGTTTTTAATGGAAATAAATAAATATTGATTGACATTTATCCAAAATAAATAAATAAATATTGATTGACATTAGATATAATTTAGGGTGTGGCATTAAAGACAAATAAGGAATAGGAAAAAATTATATAAAGACATGGGTTGAGAGAAATAAAAAATGAAAAATTTCAATAACAATAAAGAAACATTGATTTTTTTTGTTTTTTTTTTTGTTTTTTCGGTAAAAGAGACATAGATTAATATGAGAGATAATTTAGGGAATGCCACTAAAGTTAATTAGGAAGTATAAGAAAATGAGTTAGAGACGTTGAACATTATGGTTGGGTATATTAATAACTTGCTAAAATAAAAAATTTAGCAAATTATTTGGTAACTTGCTTATTAAACAAATTTGGAAATAAATCATAGACATTAATATGAAATGTTACTAATATTATTATTAATCGTTAGAAAATAGTGAGTGGAGAGAGAAAAAAGGAAAATAATATTTAATAGAAATAAATAAGAAAGATAAATGAGTTGGCATTATAATAGGAAAAAATGAGGTAAGTCGTGGGTGGTGAGAAATTAAAAAAAAAAGAATTTTTAATGAAAATAAATAAATATTGATTGGCATCTACTAAAAATAAATAAATAAATATTGATTAGCATTAGATATAATTTAGGGTGTGGCATTAAAGATAAATAAGAAATGGAGAAAAAAATGATATAAATATGTGGGTGAAATTTTTCAATAACAATAAAAAGACATGGATTTTTTTCTTTTTTTTTTGGTAAAAGAGAGATGGATTAATATTAGAGATAATTTAGGGAATGACATTAAAGTTAATTAGGGAATAAAAGAAAAGGAGTTAGAGACGTTGAACATTATGCTTTAGTATATTACAACTTGCTAAAATAAAAAATTTAGCAAATTATCTTATAATAGAGAGATATAATAGAAAAAATATGAATGATTTAAAAATAAAGGCACTAAAAATATAAATTAAGGAGAAAAAAATAGGATGTAAAGAGGGGGAGTAAAATTAAGAAAAATAAAAAGGTAACTGAAACTTTTAAATGAGATTTTATAGCAATATTTATTATAAATAAAGAAAAAATGAATGATGGAGAGAAAATACATACGTGTGGGAGAAGCATATGTAGGAAAGCAATGGAAACTATACATGTGTGGTTGAAGCATGTGTAGGAAAGTTGAGGCCCTCCAAATCATCACAAGTTGCTTTAATATATATATATATATCCGCCTCCCCAAATAAGGTTAGCGATTTTAAAGGTAGGGGACACAATCCTTCTTCCTCATTATTTGTATTTTTGCCATTATATATATTTTAAAGACTTTAACTTCACATGTGGAAGGTTTTAATTAGAGCAATGCGATTTTCAACATCTTCCCAATTTGGTTCAATTACCTTAGCAGGATTATAAGGAAAACCTCATTGATTGTTAACTTTAGCAAGTATTGGAGTATCATTTCTTTACACACAAAGAAACCTACAACTGTATGTGATGAAAGAACTCTTACCTTTTTGGATGAGATCACCAATATACTCTAGTTAGTTGTTGGAGTGAACCACGTCTCCCTCCCATAGACTCCTATTTTTTGCATCAATAAAATGTGCCAACTACTTCAGATTGTTTTCCTTGTAAACCCAACCACCAATTGCAAATTGTTTCCATTTCACTGTTGTAAAGCTAGTAACACCAAGATTCCAAATTCATCTTCTTCTCAAAAAAAAAGTAAGTTTTTTTTAACTTTCTTATTGGTTACAGCACCATCAAGTCTGTTAGTTAAAGACATTGGGTTTATGGGCCTTAATTTTCACACGACGGGTAAATCCCTTTTGAAAAAAGACTTAACTATCGCAAGAAAAATCTCACAATGTTTTGGAGTCGCCACCAGTCTTTTTAATGATGTAACTAAACATCAGTTTTGAAAACAAAACAAGTTTAGGTTTTGAAAGGGGTTTGAAATGTCTGACTCCACACTTAAACTAGTTGACTCCCAAAGATTCTCAAGTAAGTTGTTCGTTTATGAGTTAGGGAAGGTATTAGGCACCGGTTTCGCAGTTCCCTACTTCAAACCTGCTATAGTCTAGTGGTCGACTCAATTTATAATCTATTCATCTCGTCTATTGCCTTTTATCTCATTGTATTGAGATTAAACAAGGAATCCACATGCCATTTTTGCCAAAATTTCAGCAGTATAAAGACTGTCATATAGACCCCTTGGAGATGAATAGTGATCCCCATGTCACTTTCTTCAATAACCTGATAGTTTATAGATCAAGAAAGTACTCTAAATATAATTTACATCCACATCATCACTGTCCACCCGACAACTCCGTATCCATCTACCATTCATATTCATCATATTTACATAAACAAGTTTAGTAGAATAAGCTAAGTTGTACATGACCCAACAAAATCTAAAAAATAACTATGTATAGAGACATTAATCAAGTGACCCAAGCTACTTTAGGTAAATTGATGAATCATTTTCTTTCTACATCATGTTCAAAGAAACTAGCATGGTTGTATTGTCACTTCATAGCCAAGGCCTCTGGATATCTCCTACATATAATAAGGTTTGTGAGTAATGTGACCATGTACTTAATACACTATTAAATGAAAATAAATCAAAGGACTTAAGTTAAGAAACATGCCTTTTTGTCACTTTTCACATAATCAAAAGGACCACTAGAGATTAGTGTACAATAATGTCATTCATTTGTATAAGTACAAAGAAGAATAAAGTTTATATCATGCATAATGAAAGAACACAAGTTTCCAAAATATTGATAAATTGAATTTCAATTATTTTAAAAAATGATGTGGACTTTTATAATTTTATTGAGAAAGATACCAAAATAAGGATTATGTGTGAATTCAGCATAAGGGATAAAAGATTAAGATAAATTTGAACCGAAATATGTATGCACAAGAAATAGTTGTAGTAAAGGAAAGGAAGGTTGTTATTGAAAAGGAAATAAAAGTAAAAATGAGCATGTAAGCTGATTATTTTTTATGGACAGATCTGGCTTTGATATAGTAACATGCATTTTACTTAAAACAACAAAGAGCAAATCAAAGCAAATGAATAAGGATTGATAATAGAGTTGAACTAATTATTCAAATGATCCATGCCCAGAATGATGTTATTCTAGCAAAATTCTACAACCAAGAAATGAAGTCATGAAATAAAATATGAATAAAAATGACTACAAAAGATGTGATAAAAAAAATCATCATAAGATTTATATCTACCAATTGAATGAGATCCTAAAACTTTAACTTAGAATTCCTAACATCCCAACAATAACCCCTTCCCACAAACAAGCACTGCAAGTCAAGGC
>JAOXJP010010061.1:0-17858 GCA_025762735.1 Platanus orientalis | reverse complement strand
GAGTTCCACATATTCGACATCTAGTAAATCAATGTCTATGTCAATCCCACTGAGCTCGGGATCATGACTGAATTATCCCTTTTCTGTCTTCGTAGTCGGGTTTTATCAAAGAAGCACGGATACCGCTAAAACCCTGCCGTATCCGTGTCCAGTATGTATCGGATACTGACACTCTAGGGATACCTCTGCCTGCATATCTGAGCTGTATCAAGAGAGAGAAAAAGGGAATGTTTTGTTAGATATATTCCGGACGGCCTGGGATTAGGTACAGAATTTTGCTTTTCCTGATGTATTAGGATGGCATCACTGGGCTGAGTATCAGTACCTAAAAGTGACTTTCACTTTTTGTGGGGTGCTTATCACTTTTAAGCACTGATGTGTCCACCCCATAATGCCATCCTAATACATCCAGAAAAGCAGATTTCCGTATATAATCTTTTCCCATTCCAAACACAGTAAAACACGAAAAACAAGGGCATTATACTAAATCCCATAAAATTAAAATTAAAAGGGCAAAATGATGGGTCAACTGTGAGAGAACATAATCCAGCAATTCTTGCTACCAAGCCTTTGAATTAGTTTTAGATATGTTTTTAGATTTTTATTTTATTTTTTTATAACATGATCCAGCAACGCTAGTAAGAACACCACCCTCCAATTAATTAATCACCTTACAAGAGAGATGGGAATGGTAACCGATAAATGTTCTATTAATGTGCTTTCCATCATTTATCACCAACACACATGGCTACTGCAAAATAACTATCATTTCCACCTTGGAGCTGACTCAAAAAGAATATGTGGAACTAGCTGTCCTTTGATTGAAATTTACGCATGGCGATTCTCATGTGGATTGGGTGTTTTGTAGATTCTAATCAGATGGTTAATAGACAATTGATCGATCATTTTTCAATAAAGCTGGTACTGCATATTATCAACTAACTAGTGTGTATAGAGAGGCCAACATGGTAGCAAATAAGTAAGGGTACTTGGGTAATTTTAGATTTCTGTTCAAAAATTTCAAAATTGCCCTTTTGGGTTTATTTTCCCACTTTTCTCTTTTTCTTGTTTCAATTCTTCTAAACTCCTTTAATAAAGTTTCTTTTATTTTCATTAAGTTTTGATTATTTATAGTATGCTTAAAGTTCAATTCTTAGTTTTTTAACCTTATTCTTTTTTCCATTATATATCTTAGATTTTATTTGTAACACTTGGCATCACCTTACCTCAGTTTTTGGTATCCACTCTATTGTTCCTACATCAAATTTAAATTAATAAGGTTAAATGGTCCATCGGCTTTGAAGTTCAGATCAGCCCGAACATGACCCAAAATCTACTACTTTTTTTTTCAAAATGGGCCAAGTTCAGGCTGAGTGAGTTGGGCTCTTGTATTGTATTTTGAGCTGGGCTTGGGCTGACCATAGCCCAGCCCATCCTGGCCCAATTTGCAGCCTAACATCTTGGCTTTGCAGAGCTTGGTAAGTGGGCTCATTTAAGAGACACTACTTTCCTTTGGTCTGACTTGGGTATGTATTTAAGGACTCAGTCGATTTTCCATTTGTGGCCACCCTGCATACATCAGTGCCAAAAAGTGAAAATCACCCCTCAAGAGAGTGTAAATTACTTTCCCAGTGCTGATGTGTTGGCCCCTGATGCAGGGTGGACCTTAAGTGTTTTTTAAGGGGTCACACCAAATCCCAACCGAATTTTTTATGATCGGCTAGCTGGAGCCTGAAGTAGCTTAAGGACTTCGTCTACAGTTCAAACAATTATATCACAGCCACAAAAGTGGTTTTGGTTTGAAATTTGGTATTCAAATCATGAGGTGTCAAATCACAGCCACTTCGGTGGTTGTGATAGGCCCTTTGTACCGTAAGGTGACTTAGAGCAGTAGACAATTTCTATCTCCCGAATTGTACCTCAAGCAAACCTGTAAAAATTTTATGAAACTTTTTGAATCAGAAAAAAAAAAAAAAAAAAAAGAATTATTACTTATTACTTATTGTTTTTTGGTCTAATCCACTTATCCTTTGGCTATCTCACCTCATCCTTTCACTTCCACTTCTTCCCCTCTCCCTCCCCTTCCCATGGAGTAAACTGAGGGTTTTTTAGTTTATGAAAGGTCAAACATTTTATGTGGAAATGCTTGTAAAGAAGTTCTTCCAACAATGAAAAATTTATTGAAAAAAGAAAAAATTTGACGTTTCTCCTTGTCGTCAATGCAAGATTGAAATGAAAACCACTAAGCATTGTTTACTTTATTGTGATATAGCAACACGTATTTGGTTTGCCTCTCCAAAGATTGATGTGTCTCTTTTTTGTCCTCAATGTAAAATTGATATGAAAACGGCTAAGTATTGTTTAGTTTCTTGTGATATGGTAACATGTAATTGGTTTTCCTCTCCAATATCTATTAGTATTTGTAAAGATAATGTAGTATCTTTTTCTGATTGTTTCATGACGTGGTATAATATGAAATACACTTCCAAAGCTGAACAGATTGATACTATTTCATCTATTGCTAATTTTTGTTGGAATATTTGGGAACTTGAAAATGCTCAAGTCTTTGAGAACTTAAAAAGGCCAATATTTCTTTGGTGCTTTTTAATTCATGTAAATTGATAAGGGAAGGCTGAAGCTTCCAAGTTTGATTCCCTAGTGGACTCGAAGTTAGCAAGTGTTTCCGAAGTCGGATGTTACTTAAATAAATTTTGACAGCTCCTTCCTTGGTGCTGGCTCGTCTGCAGGTATTGGTAAGCTGGTATTGGTATCATCATTTAGAATGATATTTGAGCAAATATGTCTCTATTAAAACAATTAAATAAAAAGATTACTCTTCTAATAGAAAAATTATAAATTCCCTTTAAATCTAATAAATGAAATGTCAAAAAAAAAAAAAAACTATAAAAAATACTCTTCTTAAATAAATTAAAAAAATACTAAAATATCCTCTTAATGCAAAATAATAAAATATAGAAAGTGTGCTTCTTTATAAAAATAAAATACCAAATAAACTCGTATGTGGAATGTATTTATTTCATTTTTTATTATATATGTCAGCTAATATAGGAGTTATGAGGTACCCATGGGAAATGGAAAAAAACAATCCTAAACGTTGAATAACACGTTTGGGGGCCCCGGGGGGGGGGGGGTTACAAATTAGACTTACAAATTAGAGACTGGTTAACAGGTCGACTCACTTGTTAGGGCTTATTTTAAACAATAATGTTGTTTGACAAATTAGAGACTCCTTAACAGGTCGACTCACTTGTTAGCTACTAATGGCCTTAGTGCCTCGTCTGGTTCAACCTCCCCCTTGTTTGGTTAAAAGACTCTCTAATGCATGACGTTTGTTCTTTGCTGGGCTTGGCTAAGAATCATTCTTAGTATATTCCGTTGTAGTTACACCAAAAAATGGATTCACTTATTATATATGATTTAGGACAATGTTGATCATGATAAGGTCACAATTCTGTTGAAAGCAATTTTTAACCAAATAAACGTCTTTCTTTAATAAATACTTAAATTGCAAGTAAGCACTTAATCGTGGTACTTACCAAAGGACATTTAATATAACGTTATTTATTAAAAATAGGACATAATGTTTTAATAAGTGTTTCAAAAAAGCGTTCATTTATGATTTTAACAAGTTGAAACGCAAACTTGACTTCCGATTCTATTAAAACCCGGGTAGCATCTCTCTCTCTCTCTGGTTTTCCAAATACAGTACACTCACATGTACACCGGAAAAAGCTTGGGCGTAAGGGCGTTTTGCACTTCGCAAAGTCGCATTAGAGGTTACAATATTCTTTTTTGAAGGTCTAGATGAGACTTTGGGTTAATCGCGATTACTAAATCAATAATGAAAATGGATCATTAGTGAACCAAGATCAAGATTCAGACCAAACCATGACCAATTTGCACCGTGAGTGAACTAGACTGTGATCAAGAGCCAGGTGTACCAAGATCAAAGTTCACCGCGAACATGATGTACCATCAGTAAGCTATACAGCAATTGTCCTTGCATCATGGTTAAGTCCCGTCAATGGAACAACATCGTGACCAAAGCGCATTGTGGGCCCCATATCGGGACCAAACTTAGCCCACAATGAGCTAGCTTAAGTTCAAGCCCATTGTAGCGCAAGTTAATTCGTACAAGCCCATCAAATCACTTTAGGAAAGCTCAATCACGATCAATGGGCTTGATTGATGTCCAGTAAATCATGGACACATGGAAGTGTGGTTGAAAGACATTATAATAACCAAAAATGGGCTAAAATAAAGTAGAATATAGTGAAGGCGAAGATGGAGAATGGAGAGTCATAGAGAAAAAGAAAGGAGGAAGAAGATGAGAAGAAAAGAAGGCAACCATGGGCCATTTGGGGCTTACTTGTCCGGCAACCATCTCTCTTCTTAATTAGACCTAGGGTCCGTAATGCATTTAGATTCATTGTTCTTTTTCAAGGGATCAACTACAATTTTTGAGCTCAAATCTTTCATAGGATTAGTGATTCCTTTGAGAACAGATATTGTGATGAAAGTGTTAACCTTATATTCATGACTTGGCTTGACGTATGATATTCCCCTTTTTATGAGAAAACTTTGCAGAAATTTTTAATAAAATTTGGATAAGTTTTGTCACTTGTTTTTGGGTGACCGTCCATGATGGACAATAAATTTATATGAAAGGTATCATAATCTCTCCAAGAAGTATACTTCATTTAGAGACAGGACTTGGCCCAAACTTGGTTGTATCATAGGGTTAATGTGACACATGGTCTCTTGCACATAAAGTGGGAAGCCTCAACTATCCTTAAAATAACGTAATAATAACAATTTCATGCCTTAGATCAATCTGATAGAACTACTTCTGACTTGATCCCTCAAGTAGGGGGTATATATACAACTTGAGAATGAGATACCCGATTATCACAACTCTAACTTAAAGACCTTAAAATTTACTCTATAATGCAAATGAATTAATGAACTTGACAGCTCTTGTAGATGATTTATGACATCCAGGATCCAACATTCTTTCCTGACTAGGATGATAGAACAGCTTAGACACCCGTTTAGGCAATCATCAAGATCGTCCTTTCACCTCTAATTCCTTATCATCCGCAGAACTCACTAGACATATCGAATGCACCATCCATGTCAGTGTTAATCTCAATTACCATAATATATATTTAAAGTTTTATAACGCTATAAAATACTTTTTTGTTTTTTTTTTTTTTTTTTTTTTTCATTTTCTGCTAGATAAAAGTATCATACATAATGAAAACAAAAGATTAAAATAGGTAATATAATGGCCATTATGATGGTGCATAACGGTAACAATCCACCATTGTCATGCCTTTTATGTTCATCATATAAAACCTTTAATGTAACAATATGACCCAAACCAAGTGTTACCGAAGCTTGTTTAACACTTCTTACTTGATCAAATGCCTGCCTGGCCTGTCTCATTAACTCCTAAGTTGAGTGCCTTGCTGCGACCCTCAAAGGGGCCCACAGAACAAGGAAAGAAATATATGAAAGAGACAATAGATTTGAAAACCAGAAATTCCCAGCCAAATAAGGCTGGTCAAACTGAATTTAATTAGAATTGGTCCGTTGTTAGTTTGGTCCAACAGAAAAGTAGATCACATGAATACCAGTCAAAACCGCCCAATTTTATGGTAAACACAGTAAACCGGTTAGTTGAACAACTTACATTACTTATTTACTTTAAAACAAAAAAAAAAAAAAACAACTTACGTTATTTCAATGCACTCTTGGATGGAGTTAACCATGCACAGCGAGTCCGGGTCCAGTTTAATGTTGGTTGGACCAAAAAAAAATGCGATTAACACAGTATACCTGACAGGGATGCTTTATCCCATGTTTACATCGATGCCGTGTACGGCACTGTAGATTTTCTAGTAAAATTGATGGCATGCTTCTTTTTTTTTTTGTTTTGTACTTTCCTTTTCTTTTTTGTAAAGAGCATTAACGCAATTTCATCCTGCTTATGTATCCTCACAATTACAAATATCCATTATAAGAATGTATGATATATATTAAAGAAAAAGTGTATCATTCCATTAAAGAGAAATATGTTCCCTAGATGTTATAACTGTTATGACATAGATTACTTTATTGCAATCTCATTGGACATATGAAATAGACACTTGAACATAATGGAGGGCAATATGGTGATAGTCTGAGATAATGTTCTAAAATCTCTAAGGAACATGAACATTTTCATCAGTGAGCATCTTCACAATCAAACTAGTCTCATAGCTGTACAAGAAAATTTGGAAATTTTGTCACTAGTTTGAGATGACCTAGATAAAAAGTCATTGCCTTCGTTTCTTTTAAACTACAAGTTCGTAGATTTTTCGATTCTTTCTAAATAAAGGAACTTGTATGATCTCTAATAATGGTCGTCACACTTTGATTTCTAGATGGTCCATCTACATTAATCTTTAATGTACAAGGTGGAGGAAGCATCCAATGGGAAGGACGGTGGGTTTCTAAATCTGTTCTTGTCTCATCTTTTACTTAGTGATATCATGGAAAATAACCTAAGATATACGTTAACAAAATTAATAAGTAGAGAGAGAGAGTCTTAATTAAATGGTCCGAACTAGGTAGCATGATGGTAATTTCCATTTAACAGAATATCTACCATGAGATATTGGGGTATAAGCAAGGCCTACAACCTGCTATTCAATTGGTCCCATCTACATGATCTCCTAGTTTTTGATAATTTTCCTAACTATTGAAATTGGATGTAATGATTTATCCGTTTGATAATTTTCCTATTAGATCTCCTATTTAAACCATCAATTAAAGAATCCAACTTCCAACCCACCACATGTTTTAACTTCTTATATTCTTTATAAAGATTATAATTATCATTATCATTACATCAGTTGAATTGGGGATTTGTTTCACTTCAAAGGAACAGAAGTCTGCATCTTCTGAAACCTCAATTAAGAGATTGAGAAATCCTCGATTATAGTTAGGTCTTAATACCCACATCACAAGCATAAACGAGATAGCATACAAATATAGAAAACGCCTTTTTTGTCATATCTATCCTTAGAAGATATGCAATGTCCAAGATCAACCCAACAAGTAGATTATACATTTTTGCTGCCATAACCATGTACATTGGGATGGGTATGGTAGTTAGTTTTTTCCCTTTGAAATTACTGTAAAAAAATATACACAAAAGAGATGGATAGATTGTGCATGCTTTGGAGACAATCCATAGCAAAAGTAGTTAAACCGTGCTTGTACTCATGTTGGAAGTGAAGAAAATTGATTTATTGGTGCGGTAATACCAACATTCATTACAGCAACAACACTACAAGAGTGATGAAGGATTTCTACGTTGTAAACCCTTAAAAAAAAAATAGAAGAAAACAAGAGAAAATGAGAAAACCCCACACAAATTTTACAAAAATTGTTAATTTCGTTTTTGACAAAGACATCTATTTATAGAGACTCTACGTGAAGAGTTTTAATTCACTTAGATCTCTAACTTCCACTAAGAATCATTTATAACTCGTTGGTTAAACCTTGGAGGAGTTCTAAGTGCAATAGGATTCTTGCATGAACTTTCAAGTTAGACTCAAATTCCAAAAATTACCTTAGCAGCATATCCAGTAGTTGATCCCATAGTTTTGAAACTAGATCAGGTGGTCTGACCCAGTTTAACTAGAACCGCCACCCTAAACGGTTCTTGCTATAAAGCTTAAAACTATAATCTGCAACATATATATATATATATAACCAGCAGAACAGCCAAAAGTGGGGTTTTTTTTTGGTGAACTTGGTTCTAATGAAACCAATTAATTTTTATTTATTTTTAGCAAATTAAAAAAGAAAAGAATAGAAATGTGTCTTTCTAAATTCCAATCCCACTTGCCATGAATTATTTTAATTTTCAGTAAATTATCACATTTTTTTGATATCATCTAAAAATTAGAAATGCAGTCATAAGCTTTCTAATGCATTATAAATTGTTTTATTTTTTGGTAATTTATTACAATTTACTTATGTTTGAAGCGAACCATGATTAGATCTTATAAACTGATGGTCAAACCCAATGAGACCTGAATCATCCACCCTACCAGTTCAATGGCCGGTCCGTTCTCAAAACTAAGGTGGGTCCTACTGCCTAAGAGCAAAGCTGTGTAAATAGTTCTCACAATATACAACATATGTTCAAACAACATCAAGACAGCAACCTGGACAATACAACTTTCCACATTCAGCACGTTTTAGGAACACATCTTCTCTAAGCATTTATGGATCACATGGAAAAAAAGAACATTTAAACATTTAATAAGATAAATAATCCATAAGGTCAAGTTCCAAACCTAATCGGTTCCCACAGTTTTTGAAATATGTGTATGTGCAGTAATGAAGGTTAGGAATTCACAATCTATTGCGCGACTAAAAGAATGCGTTGGAGGTTTTGGAAATATTGTTGCAAATTAATCTGCAATAGAAACACATTTGCACTTCGATAGAACCAATCAAAATGTTTCAAATACGTAAAATTGACAGTCAAACTGAAACAGTAGAAACAATCGAAAACCAAGTTTTCTCTTATAAAGCTAATAAAGAATGAGAGAAGATTTCTCACATTGCTAATAAAAAAATGAGAAAAAGAGATTAAGAAGGATTTTGGTGAACTGCTCAATGAGAAACAGCCACATCGGACAATGTCACTCAACATTGTCAAATTAGTTGCACGCGTAATGATGTACAAGATATATAATTAGAGGTTGAGATTACAGTAATCTACTTAACCAAGGTCGAAAGCTGGAGAGAAAAGTCCAGTACTAGAAATAGATTACGAGTTTCCCACGATTTTCTGAATAAAGACACTATAGTTAGTGGCTTAGCGACCACTAGGAGTAACTAAAAAACTACTTCTGCTTGATTTTCCAAGAGCTCCTCTACTGATACTTATGACATGAGCTGATTGGTTGTTGCCTTGGACAAGTGTCAATTGTGTACGTGAATTTTCTCTTTGGTGAGTCATTCCGATATCTACTTATTGAGACGTGACAAATTGAACTGGTCACATCCACACCCCTTAGGATTTGGTGCACACCTAACATAAGGTGGATAGCTCATTTGTAGGGGCGGACACATGGTGCCAAGAAGTGAAAATCACTTCTCCCAAAAACTGCAAGTCACTTTTTTGATGTGTAGACCAAAGACAGTCATTAAAAAGGTGTATCAAATCCACACTGCATCAACATCGGTGTGGATTTTGTCCACCTCCTTGCAAATGCCTTAGGTCTGCCGGGCAGTTAGAAGTGGACAAATCAGTGCGAAAAAGTGATTTATATTTTTTAAATCATGTTTTTCACTTTTCAGTGCTGATGTGTCTGCCCCCTGCTGCCTAGTGGACTTAAGGTGTTTGCGCAGGGAGGCAGATCAAATCTGTGGGGTCATCAACATGCATTTATCTCAATGACACCTCTAGACATCTTGTTATTTTAAACTAATTCTTTGTAGGGATTTAAAGATCTCGTCGCTAATTCTAATTCCTCTAGTAAATCTCCCTTTTTAATATTAAACTTAGACAGAATGTTTTAGGAAATAACTTTGAATAGAGGGGAATAACAAATTTACATAAGAATCCCATTCACAAAATAACATGATAAGGAAATTTTATGATAAATTGATCGAATACAATAATTAATGTGATTTAATTATATTATTTATATATATTTATGGAAGGACAAAATTTGAAGCTTTCACTATAATGAAGATTATTAATTACTAGAATTTTCAAAAATTATTCCTCAGAATCCTGTGAACAAATTATATATAGCTGCATCAAAAATAAAATATCTATAATTGCAATAACACTTGAAAACCAAACCCAACTTAAATGGTTCAGCTCAGCTCAAGTCTTGAATTGGATCAAGATGATCAATATAAAAAGGTCATTCGGGTCATTTACCGGGTTGAAATCGAGACAACATCAGAAGAGGAAACCACCTATAAAGCAATTTTGATTTAATGAGATCTTTTGTATGATTTACTACCATGATTTGTCATCAAAAGACTTGCAAATGTAATCAGTGAGGTAAGCTAGGAGTAAAAGCTCCACAAAATTCTACTATCTTTTAACTTCTCCGTTGATAACTGAACGCCCCCCACAACAACCTTACAATTGTTCAATTTAATTAAGTTGTCTACCATACCCGTAAGTGGCACGATATTGTGGAGACACATTATCCGTCCTTATAACCCGTATCCACCATTAGTTTATCTTTGACTAATATTTACTTATTATACAAGAAGCTGTCATTTGCCTCTATCAAGTAGAATGAATGAAAATACAGCCTAACTAATCACTTCATCCGTTAACCTGGCTAGCAGTTAAATAATTGTCTAGAAAATAGCATGGTCCTGAATATTTGAATTTAATGAGGTTCCTCCGGTCAATTCAGAAACTTAAATAAGTTATCTCTGGTAAGTTAGTAGCCAAAGGCAATGATTCGTTTACAACCTCCGAAGATTCTAGTTGACGACTTTTCCAAACAATGGAGTGTAGTGTGGTTTTCTCTATCCTTGACAGTCAATTCCATTTATAGTGTCTCCAACGTTGGCGGCTTTCCCATTATTTTTCTTCCATCTACTTTGTTATAACTTCTTAATCTCTCTCTAGTGTCTAATTGTTGAGTGTGGGTTGAAATGTCTACTGCAGTCTTAAAATGTGGTAAAGTGTGGCAGCGTTCTGCAGTGCGACACATATAAAAAAATGAAAAAAAAAAAAAAACACAAATTTGATGGGTTTTTTCAATTCTTTGATGGATGATTTCTACTTTTAAGATACGTGTCATAACCCTATGTATACATGACACACTTTACCACACTTTAAGCTGCAGTAGATGATTTCCTCCTGTTGAGTGTTGAAATCATATGTAATACGTGCATGGTTGCAACCCTATATTTTATTTGCTTCTTTTTCATTTAGTGATTTTTTAAATGTAATACTAAATTAAACTTAAAGTGGTGGTGTCATGACTTAAAAAATGTGAGGCCTTATCAGAAGTAGTTGTTTGGTGAAGGGGAGCTGAACTGTGCAGTTGGGAACACTAAGAGCAGTTGAAGACTTGTTCTTTTAGAAATTTAATTTCAATAACAGAAAATAATAGTTCTAAAACCCTGGAGAGGAGGTGGCTTAGACAATTAGTAACTAAAATTGAATAGTGACATCCTAGCGCAAGCTCCAAACGAGAAATCAGATTCATGTGAAGGATTGGGCAAAAGTTATTTTATTTTATTTTTCTTTATCGCCTTCCAACATGAAGTCCTTAATCCTGGCTTGTATTGCCAATGCAAGTCTAAAAGCTTGACAATGGTAAAGTTTAGTTGATGTTAGCAATACCAAACAAGTTAAATGATCATAATGACAGGTAAATTTGAAGATGACGATTTGTATGATTGTACTAAGAAATCCAATTAATGCTTTAAATATTCATATTTCTTTCTTTATTTGAGGTAGGTCAGTGCTGGAAAATTGAGGCCAAACCCCATACGCGTATCCAGCCGTATGAATAGTGACCAATATGTTGACGGTAAGGATCCTGTCCGGCCTCCTTATGACCTGTTAGGACCTGCCTAGCCTAACAGGTCGATACATCAACAAAAGAAGGAGGCTGATTTTTTCAGTACCTCCTTTTTCGGTGGCATGTCAACCTGTTTGGTCAGACAAGTCCTAACAGGCCATGAGGCCCGACAGGATCCAAACCGATATGTTGATGATTCCCAAAAGGATCGTCTCCTATGAGTGGGAAGGTCCTGTGACAGTCCCTAATGTAAATAGACCACCCTACCCCCTAAAAAAGAGAAGGTGTTTTGTTACGTTTTTGGGGTATGTGTAAGTCTGGGACCGTTGTAGGACCGTCCCACTCATAGCAGACAATCCTGACGAATGATTCTATAAACCCAAAACCTTAATGTTAAGGATTTAAAACACTCCGGTATCATGCTCAAACATAATTAAAAAGAATGTACTTTATTTAACTGATAAGGGAAACATCATTAAATTAATGTATATATAAATTAAATAGTCCATCAAGGGGAGCAATTTGGGGAGGTCAGGTTGCATTCGGAACAACCCAACCCAATCCTAGGAACCGAATTAACGATTAGTAACTTGTCCCAACGTAAGAATCCCAAGGTTCTCAGTTCTAGCCCAACCCTAATCAACATTATTATAACATTGACCCAAGCAGGGTTAGGCTGGGTTGAGTTGGGTCAAGCATGTATTACATTATCATGCAACTTTCTTGCTGGGTTGCAAGCAGATTAAGATGTCTTCTCATGAAAACAATACTCATGCTACTAACAGAAACTATTTAATGGTTTGAATTTTAAACACATAATAAATTTATAATACTAAGTATACATTGTCGGTGTTGGGAAAGTGTCTCAAGTTGTGACCCGGGGGAACAATCCAGAGAAAAATCTGAATGATCCATTTATCCATTTTGACCTGTTTTGGGGTTCAACCCGGACCACATGGAAGATGGGGTTTTCATGCGTTATATAGGGTTTTCTTGGGAATTGTGCCATCATACTTGCATTGTGATCTCTTGTTCCTCAGTTATAGTGAAACTCTCTCACCATTTTCTCTAGTCCATGTAAGCTTCAAGCTGCACCACATAAATCATTTGTATTCTTTATGTAATTGTTGTTTTTGCTATTTTTTTTCTTCTATTAATTTGTTACATACACATTCCAAATCTAGGGATTCTGCACAACAATGGGGGCACATATTAGTGCATTGCATTAGGCATATATAAACCCAATCATCAGAAACCCATTAATTGAGTCAGGTTTCTATGTCCCAAGCCAAGCCAAGCCCAACCAAAATGGCAGGTTTAGTCAGTCTGGTTCGAGTTAAGACCCTCCCAAGTTGCACCATGAAGGTGCTAGGTCTACCTCATAAACGTGACCCTACATATGCAGGAATTATATATTATTGCATAGGTCTCTTGGACCACATTTTCCGTAAATCTAAAGTAAAACAGCCTAACTTGGTCACGTAATTCGTAAAGTCGGTATTTATTAGTGAGACTTTTAGCAAATTAGGTAACAATCGATTGTAAGAGGTTTCTAACTATCCTACAAATTCCTACTACATATACAGGGCTTTCCAAGAAAAATTTTCGTGTCTTTTTCTAAGTTTTCGAAAGAAAACAATAAATGAATGCTCATTACCAAGTTAATTTTTCTCATCTTTTTTGTTTATCCACATCATCTTTAGCCCTTTCTCAATCTCAGTTCTTAATGAAAGTTAACAATCATTTTCGAAACCAAATTTAAAGAAAAAAAAATGCCCACTTGATCAGATTATATTGGTTGATTAGTTACTAATTGAAAGATTGAAAAAACAGCATTACATAATCAAGGCTGTTTTTCTTATAAAAAAAAATAGTTAGGAAGGTGGTAGGGTTTGGTGGGACCCCATCTAAGACAAGTACAGTTGCGTGTCTTGGATGCTTAAGTACAAGAAGCAAAATGGAAATTAAAAGGTAGCTTATTCTCCCTTTTCACTTAAATTCTAAGAAAATTCAACCTGTTAGACCATCTTATGGCCTGAAATTGATGCAGCTTTGTTTGCTGACGAGTTCCCTCCCAAACGTAAAGGCAACAAATAAGGGCATGGGGACGTACCCTTCATTGCTTTGTTGAGATAATGAGGGTCAAATATTGCTATACATAAATATTTACCAATACAATACTGCTATGCATAAACAAGGCTACGTACTTATCTCAATTCCCAAAACCACCCCCCATCCAATATATACATCTGTATTGATATTTCAAACATCAAGTGTACACAACAATGCATTAATGTTTATCGTCAACATTACGAACCGATGTCAGTATGTTATTTTCCATTTGTTTCTGTTAAATATGATTATTACAATTTTCTTTCATGTAATTATTACTTTAATTAACAATGATATATTCTATTTCTAAGAAAAACAACTACAATTATAACATAATGCTATAGCAATGCTAACGTAATGCGATAATGACTTATAATTAACACGATTGCGATTATGAAAGGCTGTTATAGAAGGATTGATCATCTTCATCATAATTATCATTAGATGACGCAGTTTATGGATGAATCAGTACGGTACTTGATCAGTGATGATGCACTTATCACCGATTTAGTTGTGTGTTCTTTCCCTTATGACCATTAGTTATACTATATCCTAACACCATCAAAGAACATGTATAATAAAAATTGAAATTTTGACATTGGGTGGGAATTTTAATACATGCGTCAGATTGTAGACTTAAAAGTGGGCTCATTCGTAGTTACATGTCATTCTTTGACAGCAGTTTCTGTTTAATGCATTTTAAGCTTGTTGCAGAGGATTTGTTTTGCTTTCAATAACCTTTGGAGGTTGTTAACTAGCAAATTCATGATAATTGAGGGCAATTTTGGAATGTGAGTCATATAATATTGAAATACATGTCAAAAATTGACTTCCCTTTGTTATTGGCAATGAAATCACAATTGACTTCTTGTAGTGTGAAATGCGTCTCCACACGGTAAGTCTTGTTATATCCGAGCACTAACACACTATAAAAGCAGTCATACTTTGTTAGCCTTTCCCACCATAATTCAATCTTTATTTCCAACCCATAATCTAAACTCAGGCTGCTTTGTTTGTCTGTTTAGTTATTAACTCAAACTCCAATATCAGCTTAAGGAACAGCTTTGTCATCAAAAACCTTCTTATCTATATATACAGAATTCTATAGGAAACTGATTGCCTCCACAGCTGCAGGGATGATGGGTAGGTCTCCTTGTTGCGACGAAAACGGTTTAAAGAAGGGGCCATGGACTCCTGAGGAAGATCAGAAGCTCATCGATTACATACAGAAACATGGCCATGGAAGCTGGAGAGCACTCCCTAAGCTTGCAGGATTGAACAGGTGTGGAAAGAGTTGCAGATTAAGGTGGACTAATTATCTGAGGCCTGATATCAAGAGAGGAAAGTTCACTGAGGAAGAGGAGCGAATCATCATCCACCTTCATTCAGTTCTTGGAAATAAGTTAGTTTTCGTTATATTTTTTGTGTTTTCTGTTGTGTTCCATTACCTTACAAGCCCTTGGATATATATATATTTTTTGGTGAATAAAAGATATTTTTGCAATTAAGATAATGGATCATGGAGGTCATAGTTTGGAGTATTTGTCCTGGTAGCCTCCTTGGCTAGATTGTGTGCTACACCATTGGCTTCTCTACTGATCGACATGCTGAAAACTAATGGATTCAATCCTTGCACTAAGCTCTTTACATGATATAAGTAGATTCCTAATTCTCGGCGGCCATCTTTGAAGAGGGTCCTTTAGATAATTGATGATTAAAATAACCTCCAATGGAAACTATTCTTGATTCCATGGACATCGCAACATTTATGTATTTATTTATTGTGAATCCCTCTCTTAGCTATGTAAAATCCAAAGATTGAGCCATTTTGAAGAACTTCATGATTAAGCATGCTTAGGAAATAGTAGTAACTGTATTGATGCATTCGAGATGAATCACAATTAAAGAACTAATTCAGTTTCATTCTCTCTAACATTGCAGATGGTCTGCAATAGCTACCAATCTTCAGGGAAGGACGGATAACGAGATCAAAAACTATTGGAACACCCATCTAAAGAAAAAGCTCCTGCAAAAGGGTATTGACCCGATAACCCACAGACCAAGAACTGATCTCAGTTTCTTTGCAAATCTTCCTCAGTTGCTTACCACTGCAAACCTTTGTAATCTGATGAATCCTTGGGAGAATGCTCTCAAACTACAGGCAGATGCCGCACAACTAGCCAAAATCCAGTTGTATAATTTATTGCAAGTCATCAATAGTAGTGCACCAGTAAATATGGAAGCATTTAGTCACTTGGGATCAACTCCCTTTCAGGACCACCACCTCATTGCATATCTCCAATCAATCAGCCAATTGGAAGGAGTTGTTAATAACCCTCTTGGACTTGCACCTGATCCTATTCAAATGCCTTCCAGTTTTTCTAATGTTAGACTCCCACAACCACTCAATGATTGTCAAACCATGACTGACTCATGTGTTGGCTCCCAAGAAGGCCTTAGATCGAATGTGTTTAACAATGACAATAATATCATCTGCAATAACAATTCGAATAGATTTGCCATTCCTACTGTAAACCCAATTCCTTCATCTGTTTCTGCCTTGCCGGAGTCATCCACAGCCGATCAAATGGAGAGGAAGATCATCCCTGCTAACATTTCTGCTCCCTCAGCCACCTCAACCACCTTTGAGGCTTGGGGAGAACTTAATCTGGATCATGAAGCCAGCAGTGACTATTATTGGACAGATCTATCTTATTCAGTGAGTACATTCCTACCTTTCTATGCTTTTATTTATTATTATTATTTTTAAATTATGTAGATCCAAGAATAGATTTAGCTAGAAATTATTTCTAATGGGCTTCATTTGTTTACTTTTTTTTAATTTGTGGCTGCAGATAGATTGACAGTTCTTTGCAGCCAACATCATCCTTGCCTTGGCCAATCAACCCCTACCATACGATTTCAGATAATTATAGGGAACATTTGTAACCAGTTGTTCATCACCTTCCAGAAGAAGGGGAAAAAATAAAAATTAGGTGTTCATTAATAGTTTGTTTTACTTGGGGATTTTTGATATGACTAAAATAAGCTATCAAATAGGCTGTTGTTGTACATAAAGGATGGTATATGATGTATTGTTTTATTATTTTCCTTTTCTCATTTGATTTACTCAATTTGTGCTTATTTCCCATCAATAAATTTACTACATTGGGCCCAGACTAATAGATATTTACCAGTGTTTTTTACTCAATTTCTTCCTCGAAATAGTTTGTACGCGGAACGGCCAACTTTTTATTACTTTGGATCAATGAAATGGTAGGTACCTCCACTTGCATGTAAGCCACATGTACAGCGAAGTATTTCTTACAACTTATACAGAAGGGTACCTTAGATATTCTCTTCTTCCATGGTACAGTCAAACAGCAAAAAAGAGAAAGCTAACCAAGCAAAAGAAGTAATTTACTAGAAATGGTGGTTTTTGGAATTTGGGGTATTTTTTGGTTTTAACCCAAATATGTTTTAGGATTTTCTTTGTTTAATATATATATATTGTTTTATTTTAAGTTTTTGGTGTGGAAGAGAGACTTCAAAGAGAGGCAAGAATGTATTGGGTGTTGAAGAGAGTTTTTATTTGGGTTTTGCCTTAGGGTTTCACCTTCAACTTTGGAACTCACCATTGTGCGTATTGTACTATTGTTTATTCTCCATATTAGTGGAAGTTATTGATTGTCTCCATAGATGTAGGCAAGTTTGCCAAACCATGTTAAATATTGTCGTTTGTGATGTTTTATGTCATTTTTCTAATTTCTTCGTTTTGTTTTTGTACATTGCATACTTGAATCCAATCAGTGTTTTGTTCCGCTGTTCTATTTTAGCACAACAAACTGGTATCAAAGCTAAAGGTTGTTGTTGCAGATTAAGAATTCTTTATTTTTTGGAGATTTTATGATAGTTGCTACAAGGTTTAAAGTTGAGAAGTTCCACGGAAAGAACAATTTTGGTTTATAGCAAGTTAAGGTTGGAGACTTGTTGATTCAGTAGAGTTTGCACAAGGCATTGAAGGGGAATTCTGATGAGATGTAGGAAAGCGATTGAGAGGATTACAACTTTGACGCAGCGGAATAGCAAGGAGAAGAACACGTCGCCTCCTTTGTTTGGGAAAAAAACCTAAACTTCACCAAAGCAGAGAAA
>JAOXJP010010050.1:0-17858 GCA_025762735.1 Platanus orientalis | reverse complement strand
GAGACAGGAGTTAGAGTTGGCTTACATCAACAACCCAAGTAGCACTGTAGAGTTTTTATTTAACACAAGGTTAGCCAACCTGGAAAATCTACCAAGAAGAGAGACTTGTTCATAAGAAACAACATATGAAATCAAAATGTACCCTAAACTTCCCCAAACTTTAGCTTGATACGCTTTGTAAAATCATGATCAACCTTACTGATTGCCCACAATGACCTGTAGCCTCCACTCCAAGCAGGTTTGATAAAGGATCACACCCCTCTCGCCAACAATCCACCCAACTATGGTTTTTAATCCTAAACTGACTCTGAGTTACAAACTTCACCCACCCAGCAAAATGAAAGTCATGCCCCTCCTTCACTTGTCCCAAAGCAAGTGCATTTTTCATGGGAAATGGAGCCTTTTGTATTATTTTGAACTTAACTTGGTATCTTCATAAAAAAGTTAAGGACCAACTATGATTGACTGTGTGGTACCAATAAAGTCTATCTAGTCATTATTAGGTATATCACTTTTGAAATACAAAAATCTTTTGAAACAATTAAATGTATTTAACCAGCTCTTGGATCAACTGTACAATGTTGATGTTATGGTGGAGGAAGAAAACAAGGCCCTTTTGTTTCTCACCTTGCTTCCTAATTCTTACGACAACATAGTTATAATATTACTGTTTGAGAAAGATATAGTAAAGTTAGAGGGCTTCATAGCATTAGTAATATCTAATGAGGTTAGGGGGAGACCAAATCTTAGAGGATAGGATTTTGGGTTAGTTGGTTAGGTAAAAAATTACAAGGGAATGTCATCTACAAGGGGGTCTAGGAATAGCAAGTCTAGAGGAAATGACAAGATGCAATGTTTTCATTACAAGGAATATGACCACATTAAGAGGGATTGTCTAGAATAAAGAAAAGTGATAGCGTTAATACAACATTGGTAAAGAAACAAGATGAATACATTGGAGATATTCTCATAAACAATAAAGGTATGGACATTTTTTTCTCATGATTAGTGGATATTATATTCAAGTTGTTATGTTCATATATGCTCCAAGAAATAATATTTTGATAAGTTCTAAAAGAAGAAGACATGTGTCATTTCTTTGGGTGATAGGTGTCACAGTTGTTGGAATGGTGAAGATGAAGATGAAGATGTTTAATTAAGTGATTTATACTTTAGATGATGTAGCATATATCCCAAAGTTGCAAACGAATTTGATATCCCTAGGCCAGTTGCATTCCATGAGTTGTAAGTATTCAGTTGTAAGTTGAAGCAATGAAAATTACACATGATGGGTTGGTCCTAAAGAAGATAGAGAAGTATGATGGTTTGTATTGTTTGATTGGAAGTGTGGTAATTGATGGTATTCCCTTAACCTCGATAAAGAACTAGAAACAAGGTGCATAGAATAAAAATCACTTTTGTAGGGTCTTTTTTGTAATTGGGATAGAAACAGGTGTTACGGATTTCTAGGTGACAAATGATTGTGAGACAGTTCTTGTGGTTAGAGAGGACGAATTGAAGTCCCTATCTAGAATTGACTAGGTGATGTAGAGTGCAAGAAATTGGCCCCTATCTATAGGGGCCGTCTGACTTAACCATAGGAGATCTTGAGGCCTGCCCCCTGCCGGTGTTTAGCTCCTTGACTCTTTCTCTTTTGGTGTTGTATAGGGTCCATTTCCTTAAAGATCTAGGTTAGTCGTGCAACCATCTAAAGAGTGTGAGGGCACTCCTGGTTTCATACACCATCAATTAGCACCGTCTGTGGGAAATCCTTCCCTGAAAATCCAAGGTCTACATGGTTGATACCAGGTTGATGGTGGCTCAACATGACTTTAGCATTGGAGTAGACAGGTAAGAAACCTCCATCTCTGATAGAGTACGCTACGAGATTCCACAGGTAGCTATCCTCGAGCATATGAGTTGAGAAACCGAAGATATGGGATGCAGGATAAGGGGGACCCCATACCCCTCCAGCCAGAAGCCGTGATGATGGCCAGGGACAAGAATATGAAGCAAGAAGCACCACAGCATCTCGGTTCTAGGAGGCGAGCCAGGTCGGGGATAGGATTTATACCCCTGACCTCTGGGAGGAAAAGATGGAGGATGTAAGAAGGGAGATGGTGATCATGAAGGAAGCCATCAAAGAAAAAGCCCTAGCCACCATCGACAAGCTGATTTAGAGGACAAACCATCCATTCACTCGGAGGTGATGGCTCAGCCCCTACCTGACAAATTCAAGCCGCCTTAGATGGAAATGTTCGATGACTGCAAAGACCCCTCGACCATTTAGAAGCGTATAAGACACACATGAACCTTTAGGCGACCCCCGATGAAATCATTTGTTGGGTTTTTTCCACAACTATCAAGGGATCTGCCCGAGTTTGGTTTAGTCAGTTGAAGCTTGGGAGCAACTCAAATTTTATAGAATTGAGTTGATAATTTATCGGCTATTTTTTATAGGTAACCAGAGACATCGAAAGATCGCCACCTACTTGTTAAATATTGAACAAAGTAGAGGTGAGTCCCTCCGAGATTATGTGTCCTGATTTAACAAGGAGATGTTGCAGGTGGATGATGTTGAAGAAAAGGTGATTGTGGTTGCTCTCATGATAGGGTTACTACCCTTCAAGTTCCTCTTCTCTCTCTCGAAGAATCCCCCTTCCCGCATGGCTGACCTCATGGTGAAGGCATAGTAGCACATGAACCCTGAGGCCACTCTCAGCGCCCAACAAGAGAGGGACACCAAAGCTGGCTCACAATTGGACAAAAGGAAAAGGGAGCAGCAAGCTACTAATGAAGAAATGGGCACTCAGGTAAGGGGAGGCAATGATACCGATAAAGCTAGGCCCCAGGTCAATCTCCTCCCGAGTAGGCTTAAGAATACACCCCCTCATGTGCTCATGGAGCAGGTGTTTTGGCACATAAAGGATGACTGAGCATTAAATGGCTTGAGAAAATCTAGGCCCCACTAGAAAAGATAAACTACAATAAGTACTGCCTCTTTCGTTGGGATCATAGCCTGACACAAACAACTACTTTGACTTGAAGGAGCAGATAGAAGCACTTATCCAATAAGGGAGGCTATAGAGATTTGTTGTAGGATGGCCCCTGGTTAAGTGTGAATATACCCGTCGGGACCCTCTTATTCGAGAAGAGAGAAGGCCTGAAGGACCGGTAGGAGAGATTAGAGTGATAGATGGTGGGTTTGCTAGGGGAGGAGTGTCCAACTCAGCAAGAAGATCACATGTAAGGTAGATTCAAGCAGAGAGAGACCAACAGATGATGATGATAGAGAGGCCGACTAAGCAGCACAAGGCAGAGCATCCCCCCATCACCTTTTTTGCAGAGGATGCCCGAGGGGTGAGTCAGCTACATGATGACATGCTGGTAGTGACATTAGTCATCTCGAACTACATCACACACCATGTCATCATTGACAATGGGAGCTTGGTAAATATTCTTTACCTCCCAACCTTCGACCAAATGGGTATTGGATGAGACAAACTTAAGCCTGTTCAAACACCCTCAGTCAGATTTAGTGGAGACAAGCTACTCCCACTTGGGACCATCGGCTTCCCAATCACTGTTGGGGCAGGTGACCAGTAGACCACCAAGGTAGTTGATTTCTTGGTGGTCGATTACCCCTCTACCTACAATGCAATCCTTGAAAGGCTGTCACTAAACCAGCTGAGGGCAGTCACCTCAACCTACCACTTTTTAATGTGCTTCTCAACTGAAGGAGGGGTCGAGGAAGTTAGGGGAGATTAGGTGGTAGCCCAAGAATGTTATGTGGCCTCACTCAAAGGGGAGCCAGCCCCAAAGGAGACCATGTCAATCGATAGTTTAGAAGTTTGAGACGAGAAGACCTAGGCAGTAGTAGAACTAGGAGGAGAACTTGAGAGTATTATCCTCGACTCCACAATGCCTGACCGAGTAACCTGAGTGGGGTCAAACCTATCAGAAAACTTCAAGATGCGATTGTAAAAGCTTCCTTATCAAGAATTGAGACGTATTCGCTTAGACACATGAAGACATACTAGGAATAGACCCCTGGCTGATAGTACACCAGCTCAATGTGAACCTAGCCTCGAGGTCTGTCAAGCAGAAAAAGAGAAACGTTTCCCTTAAAAGAAACCAGGCTGTTACTGAAGAAGTGGAGAAATTGCTCAAAGCCCACTTCATAAGGAAGGTCCATTACCCCGATTGGTTAACAAATGTAGTCATGGTACAAAAGCCTAATGGAAGTGGCGTATGTGCATTGACTTCACTGACCTCAACAAAGCATGCCCCAAAGATAGCTTCCCACTCCTGAGGATCGACACATTGGTGGAATCTATGGCCGGCCACTAGACCCTCAACTTCATGGACGTGTTCTTAGGGTATAACCAGATAAAGATGCATGAGTCTGACTAGGAGACAATAGCTTTCATCATTGACCGGGGGCTTTATTGTTATGAGGTCATGCTCTTCAAGCTAAAGAACACATGAACAACCTCCAAAGACTCGTCAATGAGATTTCAAAAACCAGATCAGTAGGAATGTTGAAGTATATGTAAACGACATGCTGGTGAAAAGCCTTATAGCCAAGCAACATCTTTCAGATTTGAGTGAGACATTTCAGACCTAGAAGAAGTACAAAATGAAGCTTAACCCTGGCAAATGTGCTTTCAAAGTATCTATTAGGAAGTTCCTCGGGTTTATGGTCTCCGAGTGAGGGATAAAGGTAAATCTCGAGAAGGTTAAGGCCATAATCGACATGCGACCACTAAGGAATACCAAAGAAGTGCAACGACTAGTTGGGAGGGTCACAACTTTGACTAGATTCATATCCTAGGCCTCATACAAGTGCTTTCTATTTTTCTGTCTACTAAAAAAGGCGTTCTGTTGGGACAAAGAATGCAGCAAGGCCTTCCAAGAGCTTAAGGACCACCTCAGCTGCTCTTCGTTGATTAATCAGCCAAAACAGGGCGAGGTGCTCTACATGTACTTGTTAGTATCGAGAACAACAGTTAGTTCAATGTTAATTAGGGAGGAAGCCTGGATGTAAACATTGAGGGTCGAGAAGATGGCATTCGCACTGGTTGTCATAACTTGGCAACTAAGACCTTATTTCCAGGCCGACACCATCCGGGTGTTCATTGATCAACCACTTAGGACCATATTGCACAAACTCGAGACCTCTGGGATACTAGTCAAGTGGTCATTGGAGCTGAGCGTGTTTGACATCGAATACCACCCCCAAGAGTCTATCAAGGGTCAAGCAGTGGCAGACTTCATCGCCAAATACACCCACGCATCAGGGGGAAGTTTGAGGTGCAAGAAGCACAACCATGGGAAGATGAACTAGGATAAGCAGAGTGGATGGTATATGTTGATGCCTCTTCTACGAACAGCACAGTCGGAGGAGGAGTTGTCTTGTTCACACCAGAAAGAAATGAGCTTGAGTGCACCATCAGGTTTGAGTTCAAGGAAACCAATAACGAGGTTATGAAGCAATGCTCGTTGGGTTATGCCTCATCCACGCCCTCAGAGCCAAGCAAGTGAGAGTCAACAATGACTCCCAACTTGTGGTAGGACAAGTACAAGGGGAATATGGGTCAAAGGATGAACGGATGGGGCAGTACCACACACTGGTAGCGAAAGAGAAGTCAAGGTTCAAGAATTTCACTATACAACGGGTCCCACTGGGTCAGAATGAAAAAACGTATAGGTTGGCCAGACTTGAATCATCATTCATGGAAGATCTCAACCCAAGGATCTCCATTGATTGTCTACCTAAGCCAAGCACAGAGGCAAAAGAAGGTAAGGAGGTCAACATGGCCAGCTCCAAACCTGAGTGGGCTAGCCAAATTATAAAATATTTGAAGAACGCTAAATTGCCTGAGAATAAGGACAAGGAAAAAAAGGTAAAAATAAGGGCGAGTGCTATCTCTTCCTTAACAACACCCTCTATAAGAGGAGCTTCACCCTCCCCCTACTCAGATGCATGTCCGAAGAGGATGCCGACTATGTGCTCCAGGAGATACATGAGGGAATATGTGGGAACCACAGGGGGCCTGGCAATGGCCTATAAAGCAGTCAGGGTATAATACTATTGGCCCTCCTTGTAAAAGGATGTAGGCTTACTTGTCCAAAAGTGTGACAAATGTCAAAGGTTCACCAATGTCCCTAAAAATTCCCCAGAGGAGCTGGTCCAGATAGTCAGACCTTGGTTGTTCGCCCAGTGGGGCATCGACATTGTTGAATCCCTTCCTTAAGGAAAATGGCAAATGAGGTTCTTAGTAGTAGCCATTGACTACTTCACAAAGTGGATGGAAGCTAAACCCCTAGCCAAAATCTCTGAGAAAAACATTTAGGACTTCACTTGAAAATCAATTGTGTGCTGGTTTGGGATTCCTAGAGTACTCATCAACGACAACGATAAGTAGTTTGACAATACCTAGTTTCGAGAGTTCTGTGTAGAACTCGAGATAAAAATCATTTCTCTTCCCCGGCTCATCCCCAAGCCAACAGCTAAGTGGAGGTCACCAACAGGACACTTCTGAGCATTATCAAGAAAAGACTTAAAAACTCTAAAGGCCTTTGGCCTAAGGAGCTTTCAAGCATTCTTTGGGTATACTGCATTATGGTTAGGACCCCAACCAAGGAAACGCCATTTCTCTTGGCGTTCAGGACCGAGGCAGTAATACCTGTCGAGATCGGGATGGCCACATATAGGACAACGAATTTTGACTCGGGAAGGAATGAGGAGGATCTCAGGAACAATCTCAACATGCTGGAAGAGGAAAGGGATGAGGCCACACTTCGGGCAGCTACCTACAAACATAAAATGGCCAATTACTACAACTCACAAGTCAGGGCGAGGAGGTTCGTAGTAGGGGACTTAGTCCCAAAAAAAGTGAGCTTAGTGACCATGGAATGTTGAGAACTTGAGAAAATACTACTAGTAAAGTAGATGTAATGATTCATCCCTAATTAATGAAATGTTCTTACTCTGCAGAGCTAGAAAAAATTTCAAGTCCTTGTGCCCAGGCTATAAGACTAGCACTCGGGTTATAAGATTAACCCTTAGGTCATAAGATTGACCCCAAGTCACAAGACTGACCCATTCTTCAGAGGAAAATTTTAGGTCCTCGTGCCCGGGTTACAAGATTAGCACTCGGGTTATAAGATTAACCCTCAGGTCACAAGATTGACCTTAAGTCACAAGACTAACCCGTCCCCTAGAGAAAAATCTCAGGCCCTCATGCCCGGGTTATAAGATTAACTCTTAGGTCACAAGACTGACCCTAGGTCACAAGACTGACCCATCCCTCAGAGGAGAATTTTAGGCCCTTGTGCCTGATAGCCCTTGGGTTACAAGTTTAACCCTTAGGTCACAAGATTGACCCCAGGTCACAAAACTGACCCATCCCTTAGAGGATAATTTTAGACCCTCATGCTCAAGTTACAAGATTAGCCCTTAGGTCACAAAATCGACTACAAGTCACAAAATCGACCCATCCTTTAAGTAAAAAATCACAAGGCAAAGAAAAGTCTCACAAATCAGTAAAAGCAAAGGCTTTAGCAAGTAAAACCATGGGTTCAAGGTGCATCGAGACATGTGCATCATAACTAAAATTGATCCTTTAACATCAACTAAGTACAACTACCCCCTCTCACATATAAAATTGGAACGGGGCATAAGAGTGCTTGACAACATTGTAAAAGGAAGGCTCCTATAAGGGGTAAAGGCTTAAGCCCAAAAGAACGTCACCGAGAACCCTTATTCACCCAAACCTTGAGAGACCAGATAGGTCTTCTTTCTTTTTCCAAAAAAATTATTTAAAGGTAGTGCACCCACTTTCCAGGGGAGTATTACCCCAGAGGCCTACCTACATTTAGAAAAAACTTATCATCATTTATCCCTACTCATTGAGGGAGTATTATCCTGGAGGCCTACTTACACTTACAAAAAATTATCATCATCTATCCCTACTCATTGAGGGAGTATTATCCCTAAGGCCTACTTACACTTAGAAAAAATTACCATCATCTATCTCTACTTGTTAGGGGAGTATTATCCAGAGGTGCATCTACACTTAGAAAAAATTTTCATCGCCTATTTATACTCGGTTAAAGGTTATTGACCTTGAGACGCACTCATACTTAGAGAAATTCAGTAATTATCCCTACACTCTTAGGAGCCCCTATCATGGTCTACCCCAATATGCCTAAGAAACTCAAGAAAAAACATAACCACCACAACACACATCCATACTTAGAAAAAATTTAAGGATAAAAGTTGCAATAGGAATATATAAAGATGGGGGCAAAAAAAGAGACTTCATTAATATATTAAAAAGTTACAAGGAAATATTACAAAAAAAGAGTACAATCATGCCGGGGGGTCGACACCCCCTGAGACTACATCCCCTGATGCATTATCCCTTGGGGTAGCGACCCCGGCACCCTCGGCCACCCCGCTGGCCACTCCTTCTCCTCTTGCCTCCTCGCTCACCTCTTCCTCCTCATCTAGAACAAAGGAAGAAAAGTTGCATTCCAAGAACGCCTTGGCCGCCATCTCCTGAAAGTTCTCGAACCCTTCCAGGAAGTACTTGGCCTTGATGACTTTGAAGGTATTAGAGGCCAAGTACTTCTCAATCGCCATCTCAATGGCTCTCTCCCTCTCCTCTTCGGCCTAGATATGGGCTAGTTCCACGGCCTTGGCCACTTTCTTGCTCACCACCCTCCTCGAGAGTAGAGGCAAAGGAGTCCTCGATCGTGATACGGTGATTACTCTCCTCCTCGAGTTCATCCCTAGCCTGAGTGATCTCCATTTCGTCCCACCACAATCGTGTCATTACTTCCTTGATACGGGCCTAATGTTCCACGATTAGGGCGGTCATGCTAGTGCTAATACCCTTGGCCCAACTGATCCTATCTCCGAGGGTAGATATTTCAGTGTTGGAGCTCTCGCAAACAATACTAAGCTCACTTTTGGCCTTTGTGGGACAATTCTAAAACTCTCCCCAGACTTGCTCCCTCTCCTTATACCTCTAGATAGAAGCCGTTATTAGGGTCATGGTCTGGAAAGATAGATACAAAGAAGAAGCAAGTCAGTATAAGCACATAACCAATAAAAAAATATAAACGAACAAATTTTTTTTTTAAATTACCTTGGCCGCATAGGGCATCATCTCCCAGTGGAGCGTAGAAGGGCTGAGAGATTTTCTTAAGGACTCAAGGTCCTCGTGGGGAACGCCCCCCAAAAGATAGTCTCCCTCATGTCACAACCCAAATCCATTAGTCGAGAAGTGGGCCGAGTTCGAATCCGTGACACGGGAATGAACCACCCTTAATCCGTTTCTCATAGCAGAGAAAACAACGAACTCAGAACATATCATCAACCCTCTTACCTCTTTACATATCATTTTTTATATAAATTTATTTCCTTATCATTTCACGTTAATTTGAAATAATAATCATATCGCAGTGAAATAGAATAACAATGGCAAACTAAAATCCTATGCAGCAAAAATAGAAATAACATCATGATCATCCAAAAGTATCTCATAACCATCCAAAATTAAATGGGGCCTACACCTGTCCATAAAGCATATACAATCCTTGCCCATAAAGGGGCCCATCTTAAATAAACAAAGTACTAAATAACTGATAAAGCAACTAAAACTGAAATGAAATGTATCATCTTTGGGCTTAAAAACCTCTTCCTCATCTCTTTCTCTTCCTAAGGCACAATCCAACCTATGTGCCTACACATCCATGGGTGGTGCCAATTGGGGTAAGCTTGACGGGCTTAGCAGGAGGGTATGTAGTTTATAAAACACTAAAGGAAGCCAAAGATAATCACAGTAGCAAATAGAAGGAATCAAAATAAACTAAGGAATCAAAGTAGGAATGAGAATACATCACATTTACTAAACATGTCACAAGATAACCACAAGAGAGTCCAAAGTGAACTAAACTGAATCCTGCATATGCCACATACTAAATACAATATGTACATGCCAGGTGCTATATACCTCATGCCAAGTACTACATGCCACATGTCAACCCATAAGGGGTCTTTATCACATAATGAAGCCTAATGTAAATAAAGCATGTAAAGTATTCGTCAAATCCAAAACATATAACCCATATAAGGGTCTCCGGTAAAACAAATCACATAACTCATGCAAAGTCTCCTACAAACCAAATCACATAACCCACATAAGGGTCTCTAGCATAACATATCATATAGCATATATTGGGCCACTAGGGCCATCTTCACCTATTAATGTGACCTGGTGATTGGGTACCTGAAGCCATAAAGGCTAACCTATAAAAGGGGTCTCTGGGGTCATAAGATCAATGGGTACGATGGCCGTCTTCACCTATAAATGTGACCCGGTGATTGGGTACCTGAAGCCATAAGGCTAAACCACAAAGAGATCTCTGGGGTCATAAGACCAATGGGCACGATGGCCATCTTCACCTATTAATGTGACCAGGTGATTGGGTGCTTGAAGCCATAAGGATAACTCATAAAGGGGTCTCCAAGCCCATAAGGGGTAATCCACATAGGGGTCTACGGGGCTACGTCTAGCCAACCCATATAAGGGTCTCCGAGGTCTTAAAGACCATACACATATATCAAAGTCACAAGGACAAACCCACTTAAGGGTCTCTGGGCCCAATAGGGCATATTCCTGCATAGGGGTATCATATCAAATCCTAACATCCAAAACCATGTTTTTTGTAAAATAAGGTAGATACTATGGCTACGTTTGGTAACTCTCCTGAGAAGTAATTCTCATTGCTTTCGTTTCTAAGATTCCAAAATAGGTAAAAATGGTGTTTGGTAACTTCACATTCTCTTCCCAGATTCCACTCCCAAAATCGGTTTGGGAGTGGAATTTTGGGAGTTGAAAAAAGTAGCTTCTCTGATTCTGACTCTCAATTCTCATTTTTTTTCTTCTCATTATATTACATCTTTATGATCATCTCTAAACATTTTCATCATTTTCATTATTTTCATCAAGATTTAAATTTTTTTTTCAATTTCTCTCCTCTACCAAACCAAACATGTTTCTCATTCTAGAATTCACTCCAAAGAATGCAATCTTGGTGGAATCAAGAATCAGGAATTGAGAGATGAAATTCGGGAGAGTTACCAAACTCAGCCTATATAATCATGTCATTTAAAATATCTATGTGTTCTATCTCAGGAAGAATCCAAAGGGTGTAGTAGAAAATCAAGTGAAATGTGCCAAATGCCTACAAGTAAGTGAAGATACTTGACCCAAATTTAAGAACATATAGGGTGCTCATGGATGCAAAATCATTTTATGACAAATTTTATGTAGGTTAAAAACTAAATATCTTGAATCATTTTTAAAAACTCACATAGAAATCCCGTGTAAAGAGCAACATGAAAATTTGATAGTAAACCATGCCAATGATAACATGCACATGCCACTAAGAGATATCACATGATGTAAATAATAATGTGGTCACATGAAGATTAATGAAATTAGCACAATTTATCATGGTGTAACATGAATCGAATAAAACACACCAAAAAGAGTAATAGACTAACATAGAGTGTCAATAGAGTATCACTAATCGTCATAAGCCAACTTATATTTGAGATAATCTAACATAGGAGGCATTAGGCTCATGTTAGGAATCGAAAGACATCCAAGAAACATTTGAGTAATATGTAAAATCTGTAAGGGACATTTTATCAAACATGTAGAGAGCAAGAATTAAGGGATTCAAAGGAAATCAAAGGAGAAACCCAATATTCATCATAAGAAACCTTCCACACCATACATCAATAGTGAATCAAGTTCTCAAACTTCATCACATAGAATAGAGGCCATTCAATCCATCCCACAATGCTCCATTCACAATAATACTACTTTATAACCCAAAAACATCATAGAAACCAACAAGAAAATACTAATCAACATGCTCATCTCAAGGAAACATGATCTATTTCTAAGGAAACAACATTCTCAAAAAGAAATAGAGATAAATCCACCAAAATGTAACTCACAATCATCAAATCTAAGATCCTAGAAAGGAAAGTGTGCATAAATAACATATTCAATTCACACAATCCATGAAATCAAGGTTCTATATAAGAAAAAAATCAAGCTCATAAAAAATAGACGTAGAACCCCCAAATCCAATATCATTTTTCACAAATCTATGATCCTAAAAATGGAAAAGTGAGCATAAATTGAATATCCACTCACTCAACACTAATCCTCCTTATCTTAAAGAGAAAACTCCTTCAAAACTCATTTTCCTTTGTTCAATATTCCTTCCTCTAAAAGTAAACAAACAAATCCATGGTTAGAAACCATACACTAAGGTAGGGAAATATGAATCTATAGTCATTTAGCTAGATCTAAGAAGAAAATGAGCTATCCATGAAGATTTCTAAAGTTAAGAGTGAAACTTACCCAATTGGGGAAGAACCTTTCTCTCTTAGCTTAAGAACTTCCCTAATCCTTTCTAAGTCTTTCTTTCTTTGTTCTAATGAGGCAAAATGACCTAAATGAGAGTTAAATAGGGTTTGAGTCATCTTAGACGAGTTCTCACTCGTGTGAGGGTAAACTGGAAGCAAGCTACGTCATAAAAATGGCAAAAATCATAATTTTCAGGATTTTCAGCATTTCTGAACGTGACATGATCGATCACGGATTTTGTGTCCTGACACTGTTTGTGATCGATCATGGGATTTGTGAGTTGATCACAGACAGTACCTGAGAGGTGTGCCTCTTGTGCGTGATCGATCACGACTTGGATCACGGATACAAGATTTTTCGTTTTGACCTTTTAGCAGTAAAATGACCATAACTTTCTCTAGAAAACTCCTTTTTATAAACTGTTTGTTGGGTTGAAAACTAGACTCAAAGACCTTTCCAAAAAGCTATGGATCATGTCATAGTTCCCTTAGGATAGGTGTAAGTGGGTCCGGCAAGTTACCCCAAATACACAAGCCTATCAACATAGACACCTCGTGGTAAAATGGACATGAACTTTTTCTAGGAAACTCCTAATTGCACACCGTTTGTCTTTATAGAAAGTAGACTCATAGATATTTCCATCAAGGTATGGAATGACCCCCAATTATCTCTAGGCTTGTGTCAGTGGGCCCGTAAAGGTACCCTAAATGCGAATTTAGGATAGCTTTCGAACTTGACAAGTTTAAGGCCAAACTCGGGTCTTACATTTTTAGCTTGGTCTAATGGGTTCCTAAACTATTCTATGATTTGTTTAAGCATGTTAAAGGACAAATTTACCCTTAGAGGATAAAATTACCATTTTACCCTTAAAGCATAATACGGGGTATTACACTATTAGCCACAGATACCAGGATCATGAAGAGGGAAAGGAAATAATTAGAAATCGTTGTCAACATAAACTTTATCAAAGTAAGTCTACTACCTTTCGAGAGAAAAGGGGATTTCCAAGAATCCAATCTCACCAAATCTCAAATGGCTTTTGACTTATAGCACGCACCCAAAGGCATACCTAAATAGGAAGAAGGAAGAGTCCCAATTTTACACCCCAAAATCCAAACCACTTTCTCAATGTCACACTCATCCCCAACTTGAAAATCTCACTCTTTGATTGAATGATATTAAGACCCGAGATAGCCTCAAAACACCTGAAGATGCATATAAGATATCCCAATTGCTATATATTGGCATCATAGAAAATCATGGTATCATCCACAAATTGAAGTTAAGAAATCGGCACCCCTCCAGACCCCACATCAAAACCCCTAATAAAAATCGAATAAGCCTTCCTGATCATTTTATTAAGAACATCAGAGACCATGATAAAAAAGAAAGGAGACAAAGGATCCCCCTGCCTAAGGCCTCTAAAACTCCTAAAACAACAATTAGACTCCCATTCACAAGCACAGAGAAAGAGGTAGAACGGATACATAAAAAACATCAAACTTTTTCATTTAACTGCAAACCATAATCTCTCAATGATATAATCTAAAAAGTTCGAGTTAACATGATTATACGTCTTCTCTAAATCTAGCTTGCATACACACTTCTCTTAGAAATCCTCCTATGCTTAATACATTCATTTGCGATAAGAACCCCTTTCACCCCATCTTCTTCTCTTCTCTTCTCTTCTCTTTGGTGCAACCATTGGCTCCGCTAGGGTTTAGATTGTCTCAACCCCTTCTTCAATCACCTATCTAATCCTCTTTTCATCTAATTCTTCTTTCTTCCTCCTCTTCTCTAATCCTTACTGCATACTCCAACACTTATAGAAAATCATATGTTGAAATTCAAAGAATTTTTAGACTTTATATGGTCCAGATCTACATGCATGTAGTTTCTTAGCAACTCAAAGTTGAAACCGCTTAAGTCTGAGTTGTACCATTACTTGATCTCCATCCTGAAACTCTTGATGTACCTGATGAGAATCAACCGACCGTTTATATCTCTCATTGCTAATAGTAATTTGCCTTTTGATCTCTTCATGCAATGAATGGATATGATGTACAAATGCAAATGCAGACTATGAAGGTCTATGGGTAGCTGACATAGGTATAAGGTCAACAACAGCCCTAAGTTTGTAACCAGTGATTATCTCAAATGAACTCATGCATGTGGTCCTATTGACAAAACTATTATATGCAAACTCAGCTCTAGGTAGTACATGATCCCACAACCTAAGATGATCTCCCACTAGACAGTGCAAAAGACTCCCTAAACTTCTATTTACCACTTCAGTCTGAGGGTGGTAAGTAGATGAGAACTAGAGGCATGTATCCAACATCTTCCATAGTGTCTTCCAAAAATAACTAACAAACTTGGCATCCCGGTCAAACGCTATGGACTTAGGAACCCCATGCAGTTTAACAACCTCATCAAAGAATAATTTAGCAATTTTGGATGCATCATAGGTTTTGGAACATGGTATGAAATGGGCCATTTTTGAGAAATGGTCCACTACCATAAAAATGGAATCATACTGCCTAGGGGTCCTAGGTAGGCTTAACACGAAATCCATACTCACATCCTACCAAGGAGTGTGAGGAACTGACAAAGGGGTATATAATCCAGAACTTTACTTCCTTTACTTTACTAGTTGACAAGTCCGGTATTGCTTCGCAATTTTAGCCACATCCCGTTTGAGACTTGGCTAGTGAAATCGATCTTCCACGAGAGCAATGGTCTTGTCTTGACCAAAATGGCTAGCAATGCCTCTTGCATGCAACTCCTAAGTAATGAAGTCTTGCATCGAGGTGCAGGGAATACATAAGCGAGCACCTTTAAAGAGATACCCATCTTGCAATATAAATCCTGTGGTATGCCTAGATAGGTCACTCATCAAAGATGCATATATCTCCCTGAAATCTAGGCATGATTCATAATCCTTTTTTAATTTCTCAAACCCAGTCACCTGGATGCTCATTGTGTGTAGTAAGGCCACTTTTCGGCTCAAAGCATCTACCACCTTATTTTCAACCCCAGCCTTATGTTTGAGTATGAATGTATACTCCTAGAGAAACTCAACCCACTTAGCATGTCTTGGATTAAGCTTCTTCTAGGAACCAAGATATCGTAAAACCTCATGGTCAGAAAACAAGACAAATTCTTGCAGTAATAGATAATGTCGCCAACACCTTAATGCTTGTACTACCGTATAGAATTCTTTGTCATAGGTAAAGTATTTTTGTTTAGCCTCATTTAGTTTCTCACTAAAATAGGCTATTGGATGTCCTTTTTGGCTCAAAACTCCACTTATGCCAACTCCAGATGCATCACATGCCACCTCAAAGACTTTGGAAAAGTCTAGAAGGCGCATGACAGGAGCTTCAGTCATCCTCGACTTTATCTCCCTAAAAGCCTTAGATGCGGCTTTAGTCCAATGGAACTCTCCCTTTCTAATGCAATCTGTAATGGGGGTCATCACTGTACTAAAACCTCAAATGAATCGCCTATAGAAGGTAGCTAGCCCATGAAAAATACGAACCTCATGAATATTCTTAGGCTCTTACCACTCTACTATAGCTTTGAACTTTTTAGGGTCTGCGGACATTCCTTCTGCAGATGCAACGAACCCTAAAAGATCACTTGAGAAGTCATGAAGGTACACTTCTTTAGGTTTGCAAATAACTTCTCCCTCTGGAGGAGATCACACACCTTTCTCAGATGGGTCAGGTGTTGTTCTTTGTTGGTACTATAAATTAAGATATCATCAAAATACACAATTAAGAACTTGCCAATGCATGGCCTCAACACCTGTGTCATAACCCTCATAAATGTACTTGGAGCATTTGATAGTCTAAAGGGCATGACTAACCACTCATAGAGCCCATCCTTCGTCTTGAAGGCAGTTTTTCACTCATCTCCTAGGCGTATGCTAATTTGGTGGTAACCACTTTTAAGATTTATCTTTGAAAAGATAGTGGCACCGGCCATCATGTCAAGCACATCATCTAGCCTAGGAATGGGAAACCTATAATGTACTTTGATTTTATTGATAGCCCTGCTATCCACACACATTCTCCATGAACCATCCTTTTTAGGTGTAAGGATTGCAGGCACGACACATGGGCTCATGCTCTCCCTAATGAATCCCTTACATAATAATTCATCAACTTGTTTCTTCAATTCAACATGCTTAATGGGATTCATTCTATAGTGAGGTAGATTCAGCAAGGTAGCTCCTAGGACCAGATCAATGGTGTGCTCACCCATCGGTGGAAGCTCATCTGATAAATCCTCGGGGAACATATCTTGAAATTATTTTAGCATTGGTTCTACCTCGGAAGGGTAATCATTGATAGTCTTAGAAGAAGCCTCTTTTGTGACCAAGGCAAAGATTATGGCATCTTCTTTGACCTCTTGCTTGAACTCTCTCAAGCTAATGATATGAAGGGCTTTAGATTTATTTGTCTTAACACTTTTACCATTTTCTACTTTACTCTTCACCTTAGGCTCTGCTTTTGGTGGTCATGGAACTAACTTGATCCTCTTGCCCTTAAAATCGAATGTCCATGTGTTGGATCGTCCATACATCGTCACATTTTAATTATACAGCTAGGACCAACCAAGTATGATGTGGCTTACATCCATCAGCACCACATCGCACCATAAGGTGTCCTTATAGGAAGAGAGCTCTAGGGGAACTTGACACCTATGGGATACAGGAATAGAGGATGCATCCACCCACGCAACTTGATATGATCAAGGGTGGGGAACGAATGAGAGCCCTAAATGCTTCACAGTGTTAGTGGAGACTACATTAGTGCAACTTCCACTATCAACTATCACTTTACAATTCTTCTCACCACACTTGGCATAGATAGAAAAGATATTGGTCCTACACCAATCATCCTCAGGCTTTTGTTAGGTGAGAGCACATTGCTCCACCATCAGGGGTAACTCAAGCAATTGAAGGGAATCATGTAACTGACCAATATAGGCTAAGTGATCTTCCCCATGGTCTAGCTCTTCATCACTAGGAGTACCATAACCACGATAGATTTCATTATCTAATCTCTCAGTTACCTCTTGGTCATCTATCCCATCCTCCCTAATGTCATTTGCTTCTTCAGTGCCTTCTATCAATAAATTATTGCTTCTTTTTGTGGGACACTGGGAAGCAAAATGGCCATATCTACTACATCTACACACTGATTAGAGTCAAAGGATTGTGGAATTCCCTGAACAATTCCCTTACCCTTATCAAGTTGTGAGTTGGGTCTGGGATTGCTACCTAGTCCACGAGAAGATTGTCCCTAGGGGTGGGCATGGGCCGGGATCGGGCCGGGCCATAGTAGGCCCAGGCCCGGCCCTCAAATTATAGACTGGGCTTGGGCCTGT